>CM030361.1:89749623-89960040 GCA_017893485.1 Hemerocallis citrina
TATCTCTTAATTGAACCCTAAAACCAAATTACAGTTTGTTCTTGACCCAAACCCGCTATTATTAGATCCTAGCCCTCTAACCCAACATCCCAATTGTACCATATAAATACAACCCTAATGCAAACCCTAAAAATTGCACATTATTGAAACCCTAGCCGCCTATTCTCTCTCCTCCTGTTCACTCTCCCGTTCGTTTTCCTGCCAAAACACCTCAACCCATCTCTCTCTTCTTCTCCGGCCTACTCCGGCCACCCCCTCCAGCGACCACTTCCCCCGTCATCACCTCCCTTCCCGGCGCCACCTCCTAGTGCCACCTGAGCAACCCCTGCTCCTCCCCTTTCCCTTTTGACATCAGCAAAACCCAAAGCCCGACGCTACCCCTCCCTGTTTCGATCGCCGCCACCAGCGTCGCTCGCCAGCACGCCGCCGCCAGTCAACTTTGCCGTCGATGCCAGCGCTTCCAGCCACCGCCGCCAGACTGCCAGACCCCCTTGCCCTCTCACCTGTTTGCTGAGTTGCTGTTGTTTTTAGTTGCTGCCTTTTTGATTATTGGGTTCTTTTGTACACATGTTCTTTGTGTGTTCATGGGTTCGTTGCTTCGGGATTCTCATCCCGTTATTCTTGGTATTCAAATTTACCGTTTATCAGGCAAGTCACCGTCCACTTGAATTGTTAATTATATCAAATTCAAGTTTCATTGAAACTCTTGCAAGTAGATCTCTTTGTTATCGTATTAACCTTTGTTCATCTCTTCGTTGGGTCTATTATGGGTTTACACGAGCTGACCCCAATATTATTGACATCGTGCCACTTTTGACTCTAAAGTCTGGATCTTTCATGAGTGCATATAGAATTGATAATAGGACTGTTCATATAATCCTCACACAAATAAATTATTGTAGAGACAATTGATAGGTTGTATGTTATTTGATCGATTGATGATTGATTGATGATAAATTGATATATAAGCGTGTTCTAATTTTATTTATCATGTTTTGACACCCATCATGCTGATTATACAATTTATTGACTAAAAAATTGATACCCATATAGTCTAATTAATTTATTTTAAGAAAACTACACAAATCCTATATATTTCTTGCTGACCTGTATATGGACAGCTGTTTTTGAACCAGTAAACGATCTTAAAATGAAATACTTTCTGAACATGAATTGAAGCCTTATCTTTCTAGTTTCCAGAACATCTTGAATTTCTTAATTCCGTGTTGTGTAGCAAAAGTTATGCGTGTTTTACTACAGCTGTGTTTTTATTTCCAGATTTTCAGATTCTTATATCTTTCGTGTTTAACCAGTAAAAAGCCTGATCAAATGATAAAATTTTGCTATGATAATTTCCAGATTGTTTGTAATCATGTTTAGAAGTCTAGAAAATATTTTTAATAAATTTATTATTGAGTTTTTGCTGATTCTACGAATTTAGTAACTTAATGTTGATTTTCTACCTGAACATGAAATCTATAAAGAATGGTGTAATTGATCTGGCTACTGTTGTCGGATTTTGAACTTTAAATATGAGTTGGAACCGTGTGGAAGTATAGTTTCTAGAATTTCTTACGGATTCAGTTTTCGTTTTTTGAAATAGCGGAAAACTACACTTTTGTGCAGACTGTTCGTGCTGTCCAGAATTTCATATGTCGGATTTTAATGAATTAATTATTCCTATATCGTAATATTGCATGAATTAATGTATGTGTGTTGCATAGCATGATCCTAGTGTCTTATTGTTATCATTCTAAATGCCTTATTTCATTGTTTACCTATTGTTATTATTGTTCATCTCATGTCTCTTAATTGCATATTGTATTGTTGCATTAATAAAATAATTAATAAGCCGGGGTATAAGGGAATGACTTGAGTAGTGAATAATATAGTGACGGTGTCCAATGTTTATCGATTGATTGTGGAGCACTGACTACGGCACCCCAACCTTTCGTGTCGTGAACTCGTGAACCCGTGAACTCGTGAATCAGTATATCAGTGTATCATTATAATGAATTGTGCAGCAATATTATATCGTATCAGTAATTACCGTACCGACACATGATCTATAAAATTCACCACTCAGTCTAAATGAAATTGATTGTATGCATCGAACCTATAGTATGTGATGCAGTAGTACATGCATTAGTTAGGATTAAAATGATTGATAGACATAAGAATTGACACATCACCGACATTGCATATTGTTCATCATTGTTCCTATTGATGTTGATTATCGTCTAAGTGTTATTGATACCGAACCGTTGCATCGATTACCATGTTTTTGATTATTGATTATCATGCCATGTTATTGATTCCTATTGATCCATTGATTCATTATTGTACCGTTATTCCATTTTTCCCTGCTTTCTCTACTTGCTGTCCATGACTTGCTCTAAGGACTATTTTTCTCCTCTTTTAGATGAAGTGTTTACAGGTGTTGATGGAGAATTGCCCTATGGATTGGGAGAACAACTTTAGTGAAGGAATTGATTGCATCGCCGCTTAATAAATAATTATTGCTTTGTCATAAAGACTTAATTATTGAACTATTGTTATTTCATTGTATTGTGAGCTTTTGACCCAAATATTGTTATTATTTGTTTCCAGACGTTGTTTTATTGTACTTGGATATTATATATTGCTTCATTTCAAGTATTATTGTTCATGATATTATTATTATTGCCTGCGCAATTGTTCTGCATTGAATATATTGTTGAGTTGATCGATTAAACAGCTTATGGGTGACGTTAGTCATTCGCTGGGCCAATGTCATGTGCTCTGTTGCCTCTGATTTCGGTGTGGGGGCAATCAGATGAATTTGTGGGTTCGTAGGAAATCGAATAGGTCAAACCTGAACACTTCCACTGGCATTTGGCTGGCTTCTCACCGCTGCTGTTGACTTGCACAAAGTTCAAAACACCGGGGTTGATCCCGGCGACGAACCCTCCGATGCTCTTGTCAATACTCAGAAAAGAACATGAAAGAGCTTTAGGTTGGCAAAGAGTGATCAACTTGTAATGGTAGGAAGAGGGGGGGGGGGTATTTATAGTTGCCGTGGAGATCTGTTTCGAGATAAGAACAAATCTCTACTCCTCGGTGTTGCTGGATAGAAGTGGTTAGAACCACCTCCTAGGGATAAGGACGAATCAAGATTTCTCCATAACCTTTTGAACTGGATCGTAACGGGTTGGGACCCGTATCTAGTCGAACGGATCCGTTCGTGGATTATTGGGTAGCACTTCATGCATCCATACTTTTACTACATGGTTGCTACAGTCTATGCAATTTCGTTTTAGATTTCGTAGGGGACCATACAGGACAGTGTACTCAGGTATTCACAGAACCATAGAACTTGGTCAGTAAACTTGATCGGTAAACTTGATCGGTAACTTGATCAGTAACATGTCATACAGGAAACACAAGTCTCCTTCCGAGTACACGTTTCTGCACTATCCACTACTAGATCTTTCCCATTAACCCCGGTTTGATTATTTATTATTATTCTCAAACAGGCAGGTATAAGCATGAAACAGTGTCAAACTAACATAGTATAATCAGTATCAGGTCTAGGGTGACAAATAAGCATGCATACATGATAGACAGTCACACAAACAAGCAAAACAGTGTATGTTCATATTCAGGACAACATGACAGTGTTGGATCCTGTAGGCAAGGCAAGAAACACTACAGGGGGGGGAGGTGAATAGTGTTTTATAAAAATAAAAAGCGAAATTAAGATTTTCTTCTGCTCAGTCGACTTGAAAAGATAACCCAGTCGACTGAAGCGACAATTAAGACGAGTATTTTTAAGGCGAGTCTGAGGAGTCGACTTAGTGATGAGACCGTCGACTTATCACACAAATTTTCAGAGAGTAGTACGAGTCTGACCAGTCGACTTACAGGAGTACACAGTCGACTGTCCAGACAAGTTTCACAGTAAAATTATAAACTGAGAAAAATGAAATGCAAGTTCAAAGAGATACAACCACAGAGTGCACACGATGTATCCTGGTTCTGTCCTCCCAACCTACATCCAGTCCCCAAGCAACCCACTTGAGATTTTCCACTATTCTTGAAAAAGATTACCAGAATACCCTACGGCGTTAGACAACAACCTTGTCCAACCCGTAGTCTTTTCTCACAACTAGAGAAAGCAACCCACTCTTCCACCAAGAGTGACAAACCTGACTCTACACCCTAGAGTCCTACTCTCCAACCGAGAGGAAAAGAAAAACAATAAAATTGTTTACAATCAACCTATAGCCTTGTTGTGATTGTGATTTTGTACGTGGCTATTTGGTCGACTTCTAAATTCAGTCCAAAATGAAATCAGTGTTATGCAGGACTGAAAACAGAGAACCAAGACTTAGTGAGTTTTGAAAACTTTTCTCTCTTGAATGCACAATACTTAAACTTTTTCTCAAAAATGCTTGGAACTTTTTAAAGGTGATTCTAAGGCTATATTTATTGATTAGAATCCCTGGACGTTGTAAAAACAGTTTCTCATAACTGTTAATCAACGGTTAAATAACGGATAAGAGTTTTGAATTCGAAAAATAGCTTTTGAAATTAGTAAACGGTCGAAATCACTTGAACAGTCGACTGGGTTGCCTTTATGAGTCGGCTGGTCAGAGTTTGAATAAGATCATGCAGTTTTGTACAGACTCAGTCGACTGGTTCTAAATGGCAGTCGACTGGTACTCAACAGCTGATCTAGTTCAAGCTGTTTCGACCTTTAGATTTTGTAAAACACACAGTTATAAAAATTATGTGTGAATGTGTGTGTGTGTGACAAGGCTGTACATCAATCTAAGACTCAACGAAGAGAAAAAATTACATTTTACAAGACACACAAAAATATAAGACATTTAATCTTTGGTCTTGTCTTGAGTCTTGAGTCTTGAGTGAAGCTTTAGCCATTGTTTTTATCTGGAGCTTTGCTTGATCATTGTTCAGCTTTAGAATATTGTGACTTGCTTGATCAATTTACTTTGAGGCCTATGTGTATCATACATGATAACCTTTGATACAACCTGCAATTTTATATAAAGCATAGCACAAACAATTTTTTGCATTGTGTTGTAATCATCAAAATCAAGAATTAACATTCTCCCCCCTTTTGATGATGACAACACAATAGCTAATAATAAAAGGAATAGAAAAATACAAGTGTTCATATGCTCCCCCTATAAGATACACATCATGCATATATTATTACAACAGAAAATTAACATAGAGAGACTGATATTGATGAGACTGATATTGATGTTCTCTCCCCTTTGTCATCAACAAAAAAGACAAAATGGGAAGAAGAAATACTTCACACAAACAGAATAACACAAAATGAATTCAGAACAACTTAGTCTTTAGTTCAAAACTAGTACAAATAACAAAATGCAACAATGAGTTAAAAAATAACAAATAAGAAAATAGACTCATTAGTCTTCGTCTTCGTCATCTTCATCATCTTGAGAAGGAGGAGGAAATTGAGCAGTGAACAGATGAGTAAGATGGGAAATTTGGGATTCAAGAGCATCTTGACAATCCATGAGATAATTGATAGCATTATAAATACTATGTGGATCATCAAAATCTGCTCGAGGACGAGAATAACTAGAAGCAGAAGACGGACGAGCTGAAGTGGTTAAAGGAACTTGAGTTTGGGGGGAAGTCCTAGTGGTAGACCTAGTTGGAGAACCAAGAAGCTTCATGCGTGCTAAACTTGCACGGTCAAAGCATTGATAGTGCTTGACAACATTTGTCTCTGAGTCGAGATCAACATCATAAGCACAAAAAACACGAGTAAGTAGGGCACCAAAAGGAAGAAAAGTGGAATGAGACTTATGAAGTATAGGAAAAATAATACGACCCCAATTAACATTTATTTTACCGAAAATTGCATAGACATCTTGTTGTAATTCCATGGAATACTGATCATAACTTCCTGTTTTAGGGATAATATTACATGATAGTATCCGTGCAACAAGTTTTGCAATAGGGGTAATGTTTTTATTTATCATAGGGGGTCCATGATTGGGCAAATAAATTTTAGATAAGATGGTGGCATCGTCCATCATGATTTCTCCTAAATCAAGTCCCTCATCGTCTATACCCATAATCAGATTAATTCTCTCGGATATGAGTTTCATCTTCTTATTTTTGACAGAAGAATAAATTATTACTTCACCATCATCCGATTGAACAACCCTCATATTTATATAAAACATGTAAATAAGTTGAAGGTAGTAATAAGGTTGATTTTCTAGAGACAGGAAATAAAAAAGACTACAATGTTGAAATAATGCCACAAGGTTAAATCTATCAAGATCTGAAAAGTTAACAAATCGACCCGGAAAGATAACCATGGAACAAATGATAAACCATTTTTCTACTAGATCTGGACTTCTAAGATATTGAGTGTAATCTTTAGAAGAAGAACCCTTATCGACATGAGAGGTTTTAGATCTCTTGGGTGCCATAATATGAAAGAAAAGAGATGGATGAAAGTATACCAACAAGAAGATGCAAAGAACAATGGCAAGGGAAACTTGAAATCGATTAGAAAGCAACCGGATTAGATCCTCTCAAGACGGCAGCAGCACTGGCAGTCGACTTCTTTTCTCTTCTCTTCTTCTTCTCCAGATCAGGGTAAGATTGGGGTAAAAGTGAAAAGGAGGGGGTAGAGTTTTAGTGTTTTTTACTATGATAGCAACGGTTGTGATCAAGGATAAAAGGAATCAATGGCTGAGAATGGTCAAAGGTGAGTACCAAGATGAATAGTCATCTCAAAAACTGTGCGAAGATTTGAATCGGAAGAAAAATGAGTCGCGACAGTCGACTTAGTCGAGAGTAAAAAAAATTAACATATTATTAACACAACTGGTTGGTCGACTGGTTTAGAATCTCAGTCGACTATCCAGAGTATAAAAAAAATTATAGAAGACAGTTCGTGGAAGTTGACTGAACAACATATGTAAGTCTACTTACAAAAAGAAAATTCAAGAAATATCATGAAAATCACAAATTCCTAGTTCTCGTCTTAAAGTTATAAAGGTGTCTTCTTTAAGGGGTTTGATAAAAATATCAGCTACTTGTTTATCAGTTGAAATAAAGTCTAAAGAAATGTCTCCTTTTAAAACATGATCACGTAGAAAATGATGTCGAATATCAATATATTTCGTACGTGAGTGTTGAACCGGATTCTTAGATAAGTTAATGGCACTGGTATTATCACACATTATTGAAGGTTTTTCAAAAGAAATACCATAATCTAATAAGGTTTGTTTCATCCATAAAATTTGGGCACAAGCCAAACTTGCAGCGATATATTCAGCTTCTGTAGTAGATAGGTATACCGAATTTTGCTTCTTACTGCACAAAGAAACTAGTGAATGTCCCAAAAAGTGACATGTCCCACTAATGCTCTTGCGGTCAGTTTTACTTCCAGCAAAATCAGCATCACTATACGACAAAAGTTGAAAATTATCGGTGCGTGGATAAAATAGACCATAATCAAATGTGGCTTTAATGTATCTTAAAATTCGTTTCACAGCTTTCAAGTGAGATTCTTTAGGACTTGACTGATATCTAGCACACAAACATACACTGAACATAACATCTGGTCTACTAGCAGTTATATATAAGAGTGAGCCAATCATACCTCGATAGAGTTTCTGATCGACACTCTTACCTAATATATCTTTGTTAAGGGTAGTGGTAGTAGCCATAGGTGTGGCCTTACTACTTGTGCTATCCATGTTAAACCGTTTGAGTAATTCCTTTGCATGTTTTCCTTGATTAATGAATATGCCATTTTGTGATTGCTTAATTTGTAGTCCAAGGAAATAATTGAGTTCACCGATGTGACTCATCTCAAACTCGTTTTTCATGGTGTTAACAAACTCTTGACATAGATTGCTATTAGTAGAGCCAAAAATTATATTGTCAACATATATTTGTATGATTAAAATATCATTCTTAATTCTACTAATAAACAAAGTAGTATCTACTTTACCTATTTCAAAACATGTTTCTAAAAGAAAGGTCTTCAGTCGATCATACTAAGCACGAGGTGCTTGTTTAAGACCGTATAGAAGCCTTTTTCCATTTAAAAACATGGTTTGGGAATTGTTCATGTTCAAAACCTGGTGGTTGTTTAACATAAACATCTTCCTTTATAAACCCATTAAGAAATGCACTTTTAACATCCATTAGAAAAAGTGTAAAATTCATAAAACAAGCAAAAGATAATAAGATACGAATTGATTCTAATCTAGCAACAGAAGCATATGTTTCATCAAAATCTATGCCTTCTTCTTGATTTTATCCTTGAGCAACTAGTCTAGCTTTGTTCCTAACAACTTGTCCTGATTCATCTAACTTATTCTTGAATACCCATTTAGTACCAATTATAGTATGATCAGGAGGTCGTGGAACTAAATCCCATACATCATTCCTTATAAATTGGTTTAACTCATCTTGCATGGCATTCATCCAAAATTCATTCTTACATGCTTCTTGTATATTCTTCGGTTCAAAATCTGACAAGAAAGCTGTGTGAGATATCATATTAATAAGTGATCTCGTCTGAATACCATGTGAAATGTCACCAATTATTAAGTCATGAGGATGATCTCTAACTTCAATAAAAGATTTTGGTAAAGTTGGAGATATCACAACAGGATCAGTCGACTTGTCAAGTTCATCAGTCGACTATTTTACATCAGTCGACTTGACTTCCTTATCGGTCGACTTATCCGCAAGACTAGTTTGTTCTAAAGATGTAATTACTTTATTCAAAGGTGATGAATCAGTTTCATCATCTTCAATTAAATTCGATGAAGGCAGAGATTCATCAAATGTAACATGCATGGATTCTTCAATAGTCATTGTTGACTTGTTGAAGATTCTATATGCTTTACTCCTATTTGAGTATCCTACAAAGATACACTCATTAGATCTAGGATCAAATTTATCTAAGTTATCTTTAGTGTTCAGAATAAAACACTTACAGAAAAATGTTTTAAAGTAAGTGACCTTAGGAATTTTATTAAAAAATAACTCATAACAAGTCTTCTTTAGCTTAGGCCTTATCAAGATTCTGTTTAAAACATAACAAGCTGTAGCAACAGCTTCAGCCCAAAAATACTTAGGTAAATTGCTTTCAACAAGCATGGTACGTGCACATTCTTGCAAAGTCCTATTCTTCCTTTCAACCACTCCATTTTGTGGTGAAGCTCTAGGAAATGCAAATGAATGTGTTATATCATTCTTGTTGCAATATTCTGCAAACGTTTCATTTTCAAATTTTCCACCATGATCACTTCTAATAGTGACCATGGTTAGAGACTTTTGATTTTGAATTCGTTTACAAAAGTTTGCAAATTCTTCAAAAGTATCATTTTTATGTTTTAAAAAGAAGGTCCAAGTGAATCGTGAAAAATCATCTACTAAAACAAATACATGTCTACTTTTATTTAAAGAAGCAACTCTAGTAGGGCCAAATAAATCCATATGAATTAATTCGAGCGGTCTACTAGTAGAAATTACTTCTTTTGTTTTAAAAGTGGATTTAATTTGTTTACCTAGTTGACATGCGTCACATAACTTATCCTTTTTAAAGGATAGTCTTGGCAGCCCTTTAACTAGGTTGTACTTAGACAATTTAGAGAGATTTTTCATATTCACATGACCAAAACGTCTATGCCAAAGCCAAGAATCATTATTAGAAGCTACTAAGCAAAAATCATTCGAAAACTTATGTGCTTTCAAACATAACTCATAAATGTTCTTTTTCCTAAAACCTTGAAAAATTATGTTTTGCATGGTAGAATCATAAATTGAACAAGCATCTTTTTCAAACATGATTTTATAACCTTTATCACAAAGTTGACTAATACTTAACAGATTATGCTTAAGTCCACTAACTAATAAAACATTTTCTATAGAAGGGTTAGTATCCTTACCGACCATACCAATTCCTATGACTTTTCTTTTATTGTTGTCGCCAAATGTAACTGTTCCTCCATCAATATTTTGTTTGGTAGATATGAGGTTGGCATGACTAGTCATATGTTTAGAACATCCGCTGTCAAGTATCCAACGATCTTTCTTAGGTACCTATAAAATATCCAATGTGAATATGGTACCCTTTTCATTGGGTCCAAAAAATATTAGTTTGTGGAAAACCAAACCCATGATGAGTTTGGTTTTCCACCATAAGCAGGAATAAAGTTAGCAGAATTACATACATTCAGCTTATATGAATTTATATAAGCAATTCTATCTTTCGAACTCAGGTTGACTGGAACTCATACATATTTGCTTTGTCCAGTCGACTTTATAACACCTTTCAGTCGACTTCTGCTATCTGTCAGTTGACTGGGAGGTAGTATAGGTCGACTTATATGAGGTTTTAGTCTTGTTGAATAAGACTCAGTACCTCTGGACAGGCGACTGGTGGATGGATACAGTCGACTGGGCTGAATTTTAGATTTGCTTTTATCAATAGTACTTACAAGTTTAGGCTTTTCAAAAAATTCATAAAGTTTAAGTTTAACACTAGAAATAGATATAGGTTTATTTATACTAGTGTTCTTAGAAGAATGATCTTTTTCAATAGATTTTTTAAAACCAAGTCCAAACTTTTGACTAGATTTTACTTGACTTTGAAGAACATCATTTAAATTCTCTTTTTCTTTATTAAACTTAGATACGTTCTTGGATATCTCTTCATAATTTTTCTTTAGAGATTCAAGATCCATATCTAAACTTGAAATACGAGAATTTAAAGATTTTACTTCTCTATCAAGGTTAAGATTCTCTTGAGAAAGTGTTTGATTAACTTTCTCTAAGTTCTTAACTCTAATCTTTTCCTTTTTTCAGTTCTTGAAAAATTTCATTGAATGCATTAAGTAAATCATTTAAATCATACTCATTACTTACTTGAGTCTGTGACGCCATGAAGCACACGTTTGCAACCTCGTTGGTCTCATCAAAAGAATCGCTATCATCCCAAGTTGCTTGGTATGCCTTTTTGTTTTTGATGAACTTGTTCTTTGTGTACTTATTCTTCTTGAAGTTAGATGTCTTTCCCTTAGATTTTGCGTTTTCTAGTGGACAATCCTTCTTCATATGGCCTGCATTGTTACACCTGAAACAAGTTGGAGGATCATTAGAATCTTTAATTTTTGAATTAAACTTACCTTTTCTTAGGAACTTTTTGAATCTCCTTGTAAACATGGCAATCTCTTCCTCATCTTCTTCGTCATCTTCGGAGTCTGACATGGCTTTGAATGCTAATGTCTTCTTCTTTGATTGTTGTGGTTCGGCATCCTTTTTGCGTTCTTCAACTTGTACCTTATAAGTCATAAGATTTCCCACAAGATTCTCAAGAGAAAGTTGTGATAAATCATTGGCATCTTCTATGGCAGTGGTCTTCTTCGCCCATTCGGGGGTTAGTGCATGGAGTACCTTTCTCACCATTTCTGCTTGAGTGTGTATGTCTTTCCAAGTGCCACAAGTGAGTTTGTAATGTCTGTGAATCTAGTAATCATCTCGGACACATTCTCATTCTCCTTCATGCAGAACATTTCAAACTTGTGAACAAGAACAGATATTTTAGATTCTTTCACTTTGTTTGTTCCTTCATGAGTTATCTCGAGTGTGTGCCAAATTTGATGTGCGGTTGTTGCATTGGACACACGTTTGAACTCCTCCTTTGTAAGAGGACAGAATAATGCATTCATTGCTTTTGCATTGTTCATTGTTTGGTTCTTCATGTCGTCGTTCCATTGTGCATATGGAATAGTAGGAGCGGTGTACTCTGTTTCCATCATGTTCCATATTTCATAGTTGATGGATTGTAGGTAGATCTTCATTCTACACATCCAACAATTGTAATTTGTTCCATCGAAGAGAGGTGGCCTTTGTGTAGATTGGCCTTAATGGTACTGATTTGCATATGAAGTAGTTGCCATTGCACTCAACCAGGCTCTGATACCAAGTGTTGGATCCTGTAGGCAAGGCAAGAAATACTAGAGGGGGGGGGGGGGGGGGGCTGAATAGGGGTGTTCATCGGTTCAAAACCGAACCGAACCGAACAAAACCGAACCGAACTTTTCGGTTTAGGTAAAATTGAAACCGAACTCCGAACCGAACATGTACATTTCGGTTTTAACCGAACCGAAATATATCGGTTCGGTTCGGTTAATAACCGTACTAACCGAACTTAAAAAAATGATTTCAGTTTTGAATGATTATATTAGATTCTGAGTGAAAGATTCATTATTCAATATTCATTAAGCAAACAACCACCAATTAGCATTGTACTCATAATTTATACACTACAAAATTACAGTAATAACTAGTAAAAAAACTTAATTTACAAGTTACAAATGATTACAATTTACAACCAATCAACTATATAAGCTTATATTTTACAATTTGAAATTACAAGTTTTTGACTTTCTGTAACACCGTTGTTGTTTGCAGGCCTCATCTGAGTCATCTTAACTCTCAAGCACACCAGAACAAATGAACAATCAGCAAATGAACAAAAAACTTGAGCCTGCAGCACCAATCAAAACAAAAAACTTGAAAGGCGAGGACTTGAAGGAGATACAACAATTATTCAATCCTATATTTGCAGAAAGCAATATGTACTTTGTTAACTAAACATTCAAGTGAAGTGTTGTACTTGTAATCATTCAATCAAAGAATGAATGGCATTATAATAGGTGAGTGCTAACTGATAAAAGCATCAGTTTCTAGAAATAAACAAAAAGAGCAAGGAATGATTGGCCTCAACTGCTCGACAAGGAATTCACTTTCAACGAAGTCAGCAAGCTGAGGATCATTGCAACGACTTGCAACCTGTTCAAGGAAAACAAGTAGAAAATTTTCTGAAAGTGAGTTTGAATCCAAGATGTCTTCATATAAGTAGCAGCACAGAAATAATATGAAGAACACATACAGTGTAAATTGAGGAGCTTCTCATTCACCAGTTTCTCGAGAGATAAAGTCAGCTCCATAGCTGAAAGTATATATGAAAAAAGTGAGCTTGTTAATTATTAGTGTAAAAGGTGAAAAAAACTGAAGAAGTATAAAAAACCAGATTTTACTGGATACAGGAATAGATTGAGAAAGACAATGGGCCAATCTAACTTCAACAAGGAATTAAGAATAACAATGATCATATGAAACATATAAATCTGTAGCAAGACATTGATAAATCTTGCTACAGATTATATAGCAACACTTCATGCTTCAGTTTGCATTAAAATCCATCCAATACAGGAAGGGACAACCAAACTGAAACATTAATCTACGTATGACATGTTATTACTGTTTCATCTTACCTAGAAACACATCTCAAGTAAAGTTATATATGAACTACATGTTATTACTATTTCACCTCACCTAGTAACACATCTCAAGTAAAGTTATATCTGAACTACATGTATATACCTATGTGGAGTCTGTAAAAGACAGACATGCAATCATGATGCTTCATCATATAAAAAATCAAATAAAAATAGCAACTTCCATTTTTTTAAAACAGAGAAAAAACAAACTATTGTGCATCATGCATCTCTTTATCAAAGGGCATGTCACAAAAAATCAAGATTCTGGGGTTCCCATTGAATTTTACTCTTCTAGACTGACTACTCAATTCATGAAAATATGAAACATTGATCAACCTTGAAGATGTATTCAAAGTAAATCCTACAAAGTATTTTATTGTTTGTGTAATTGACAAGAGAATTATTCTTTGAATTTTCTGTTTAATACTCATTTCAGAGCATCTAATTATTTGATGTGATGATATATAACAAAAAATCTTGCTACAGAGTCCAAGTTCTCAGAGTCCAAGTTTAACAAATGAAATGCTTTGCTGATTGCATAAATAAACAAAGATTATGAACATAAAATGATTATAGTTCTCAGAGTCCAAATTCTTTCTCTAAGAATACCAACAGGAAAATAATCTGTAGCTACTCTTAAATAATCTGTAGCTACTCTTAAATTATGAACAATGTATGTTTTTAACCGAAGTATGAACAGCCCTGGGCCACAACAGTGAAGTAACAATGTGTTCTAACATCAGAGAACTAATCATCAACAGGACAATACAAATACGAAACTCTAAAGGAGAGTGCCTTTCAGTTCTTATTAGTTTAACCAAATCGAAGATTAGACCAAATAAGACTGCAATGAAGAACTACAAGTTATTAATAATCTTGCATCACAAACATAAACAACCATTAAAACATGTATTTTAAATACTCTTTGAAGGGTAATAGCCTAGAATACATGTACTGCCTTTAACTCTTGTTATTGCGATAATATTGCACCAACGGATAATTAGATTCAAAATCTGAATGAACTCCATAAAGATCCATGTACCTGGAAGTCCTCGGAGGATGACTACAATATGGTCAGGACGAGAAGCACGATGTAGCTGCCTGAACAAATGACAAGCATCAATGACTGTGGCTTTATCTTTAACAGAATTCCTCAAGGGAACGGATCTGTGAAAGGAATTGAGAAATGAGAGAGAGGAGAGGAATGGATCTGTGAAATTGAGAGTGATTTGGAGATGAGCCTTGGCCGAATTAATAGATTGAGAAGGAGAAGTGGAGAAGGAGAACTCTGGAGATTCATCATTAATAGAAAGGTTGTACTTGAGAAGTGAGAACGACGGTGAAGTGGAGAAGAAGATGAGCAGTCAAGGGTTAGGGCATATGTTTATCGATTTCGGCTGAAGTAATTAAGTAAAGCTGTAAAGGGGGAAGGGGAAGGGCCGCCGAAGGGGTATTAATCTGAGAAGGAAAAAAAAAGTTCGGTTTTATTTTCGGTTTGGTTTTCTTAGAACCCAACCAAAAACCGACCCGAACTCTCTAACAAAACTACGGTTTGGATCAAAACCGAACCGAAAAACCGAAAAACCAAACCAAATTGATAAATTTCGGTTCGGTTCGGTTCGGTAATCGGTTTTAACCGAAATATGAACAGCCCTAGGGGTGAATAGTGTTTTATAAAAATAAAAGCGGAATTAAGATTTTCTTCTGCTCAGTCGACTTGAAAAGATAACCCAGTCGACTGAAGCGACAATTAAGAAGAGTATTTTTAAGGCGAGTCTGAGGAGTCGACTTAGTGATGAGACAGTCGACTTATCACACAAATTTTCAGAGAGTAGTACGAGTCTGACCAGTCAACTTACAGGAGTACACAGTCAACTGTCCAGACAAGTTTCACAGTAAAATTATAAATTGAGAAAAATAAAATGCAAGTTCAAAGAGATACAACCACAGAGTGTACACGATGTATCCTGGTTCGGTCCTCCCGACCTATATCCAGTCCCCAAGCAACCCACTTGAGATTTTCCACTATTCTTGAAAAAGATTACAAGAATACCCTACGGCGTTAGACAACAACCTTGTCCAACCCGTAGTCATTTCTCACAACTAGAGAAAGCAACCCACTCTTCCACCAAGAGTGACAAACCTGACTCTACACCCTAGAGACCTACTCTCCAACCGAGAGGAAAAGAAAAACAATAAAATTATTTACAATCAACCTACAGCCTTGTTGTGATTGTGATTTTGTACGTGGCTATTTGGTAGACTTCTAAATTCAGTCCAAAATGAAATCAGTGTTATGCAGGACTGAAAACAGAGAACCAAGACTTAGTGAGTTTTGAAAACTTTTCTCTCTTGAATGCACAATACTTAAACTTTTTCTCAAAAATGCTTGGAACTTTTTAAAGGTGATTCTAAGGCTATATTTATAGATTAGAATCCCTGGACGTTGTAAAAACAGTTTCTCATAACTGTTAATCAATGGATAAATAACGGATAAGCATTTTGAATTCGAAAAATAGCTTTTGAAATTAGTAAACGGTCGAAATCACTTGAACAGTCAACTGGGTTGCCTTTATGAGTCGGCTGGTTAGAGTTTGAATAAGATCATGCAGTTTTGTACAGACTCAGTCGACTGGTTCTAAATGGCAGTCGACTGGTACTCAACAGCTGATCTAGTTCAAGTTGTTTCGACCTTTGGATTTTGTAAAACACAGTTATAAAAATTATGTGTGAATGTGTGTGTGTGTGACAAGGCTGTACATCAATCTAAGACTCAACAAAGAGAAAAAATTACATTTTACAAGACACACAAAAATATAAGCAATTTAAGCTTTGGTCTTGTCTTGAGTCTTGAGTCTTGAGTGAAGCTTTAGCTATTGTCTTTATCTGGAGCTTTGCTTGATCATGGTTCAGCTTTAGAATATTGTTACTTGCTTGATCAATTTTCTTTGAGGCCTTTGTGTATCATACATGATAACCTTTGATACAACCTTGCAATTTTATATAAAGCATAGCACAAACAATTTTTTGCATTGTGTTGTAATCATCAAAATCAAGAATCAACAGACAGTACAGTACTAAAATAGTGATTCCCGTCTCTACAGAAATGTAAATCTAGATCCGTCAAAGGATCTGGAAACTAGACATCCACACGAATCCAACTCATATAAATAAGTCACATACTAGCTCACAACAACACAGCTCAAAACTGATTTGAATACAGAATTTACTTTCAGCCAGGAATCAGAAAAACGAATTCAAGAGCATGAAAACACATTAAATAAATCCATGAAAAATCTGGGGTATTCCCCTATATGTCCAGAATCAAAATAACAAGTTTCATAATGTTCCAGTAAGTATAGATCAGTCATCAAAAATACCAAAGCATCAAGAAAACATAGTTTAACGAATCTGGAAATCTCAACACTGCTGTACGAAAACTAGGATATCTCGCAATCAGTGAATTGAAACCCAATTCCGCCAAAGGGATATGAAAATAGATAGATTTTACTAACTTTCACATTTCACAAAGAATTTTCATACAGTATAAGGAATCATAGTGAAAATAGGTTTCTTTACTGAACAGCGCGCAAAATACAGCACAAGTAGATTTTAGAAAATAGCATGAAACACCACATAAAACTTGTCTTTAAAATTCATCAAAAATCTGGATAGTCCCTAATATCATAAGGAAACACTGACTAAAATATTAGATCAAGATAATATGTATAGAATAGTTCTTGAAAATAGTTTGTTAACAAAATTAACCCAAAACAGAATCTGGAATTGATCGACACCTCTGTACCAAAACATTCATAACTCAGTCATAGGAAATCCAAATCAAGTAAAACCATTGGGGTTTGAAAATATACAAGATTATCTAAAATTCATATTTTGTATAGGAATTCAAATGCTGACTGTAGCATAGACGAAAACAGCAATCAAAACAGAACACCCAGAAAATACAGATTTCACACTTCAAATCTAGAACAACATAACTTCAAAAATATTGATTCAAACACATCCAAACTTGAAATAAAACCTACCAAACATCTAAACTTCATGATTTAGGGTTACTAACATGTCTACACCTATTATTTCACATGGGTATTAATCCAAACATCAATTCACACAAAAACTCACATGCATGGCTCAAAATCAAGATTTGGGTAAATCCTAGGTTATCTCTTATCAAAATTGGTGTCATAGGTCATCTATGGCCAAATTATCACAATAGAGACAAGACCCGTCAAGGAAAAACAAGTTTTTGGTTGTCTCTAGACCCAACTACACTATAGGTGAACTTTTTGACTTGTATCAAACCAAAGAAATTGTAGTACAAGTTACTTGCCTGAAAGACGACGAATCCAACGGAGGGAAAGAGAATAACAGGAACGGATTTCCGGGGCACGAAATCAATAGCAACGAATCACGAACAAGCTCAAAAATCCAAAGAACAAATAATCCACGAACACGATTAGACGACTGAGATCATGAGATCATGGTGATCGGATCAGATCGGACGACTCTAATCGAAGATCGAGATGTGATCAGTATCTTGATGACGATGATGATGATCGGGTCAGATCAGCGATCGAACGACCACAATTCAAAGCAAATCAAGGAACTCCAAGATGATGATGAAGCAATCCAACGGTCCAAAATCAAAGGTGACAATGAAGATCCGACGGATGACCAAGATTAAACCATGATCAAGAAGATCAAGATGAGACCGTGAAGATCTGACGGTCCACGATCAAAGCAAATCAAGACTCCAAGATTCAAAGATGTGATCACGACGATTGATGACCCAAAACAAAGATGATCAAGAACCAAGATCAATCGGATGGTCCACGATGAAAGATGATCCCACACAAACTAACAACCAGAAACCATTAATCGGCTGTTGGCCCTGGCTTGGCTCGGCGACTCCGGCATGGACAGCGCTGGGGGAGTACGACAGCCAGGGGCCTAGCGGCGGCGCGCGGGGGCATCGAGGGGTTGCCGTAGGTGGGTGTAGGCAGTCGGGAGACGGCACAGTCGCGCAGGAGGGGGGGTTGCTGTGCGCGCAGCGGTGTGCTGCAGTCATGGAGGAGCCTAGGGGAGCGTCGGGCTATGCTGTGGAGGAGGGCTGGCTCTGCTGCGTCTGGTCGACGAGAGGGAGATATTACATGTAATTGGGTTTGGGTGTTTAAGTAGGTTGTGGATTAGAAAATAATGGGTTTTGGGGATTTAGTAAAGGGTATGGTTATATTTAAACAGGGAATGGGTAATGAAAGGGGTTTTAATGGGTAAGGATATTTTAGATGGGTTAAAAATAAAAAATATGTTTGGTTAAAATGGGTAAATGGGTTAAAATAAATAAATAAATAAATAAAAAATATTTTTTATAATGAAATGTAATTTGCATTACAAAATAGTATTTATTTAAAATAGTTACAAATACATTTATTGGTCGAAAAAAAGATTTTTAAAATAGAAGATCCAAAATAATACATTTGACAAAAGAATTTGAAAACCGGAAAAATAATTAGCGAAAATTTTAAAAATACAGAAAAGACACAAAAATACATTTTTTGGGAAAGGGTTACAACAGTCAAATACAAAATTTGGCGAAAACGGTCGGAAACTGTAGACTATAACTCACAAAATGAGGCCAAAATAGTAAAAATACGAAATCTCATGAAAGTGATCGAAAACAGTATACTATAGCACACAAAATGAGTAAAATAAAAGTTCACTCAAAAGTCACCGAAAACTTTGGACATAGCCCGCAGATGAGGCTAAACCAGCCTAATACAAAATTTAACAAAAATGACCAGAAACTATGGATTGTAACCCACAAAATGAGGCCAAAACAGTAAAATAGGATATTTCAGGAAAGTAATCGAAAACAGTGTACTATAGCCCACAAAATGAGGGAAATCAAAATTCACTAAAAAGTCGCTGAAAACTTTGGTATATTGCCCGCAGATGAGGCTAAAACAGTCAAATACAAAATTTCACGAAAACAACCAGAAACTGTGGACTATAACCCACAAAATGAGGCCAAAACAGTAAATTAGGAAATCTCATGAAAGTAATCAAAAACAGTGTACTATAGCCCACAAAATGAGGTAAAAATTCTCACTAAAGTGCCCGAAAAATGTGGACTATAGATGACAAATGAGGCTAAAACAGTCAAATACTAAATTTCGCGAACGCAGCCGGAAACTGTGGACTATAACCCACAAAATGAGGCCGAACCAGCAAAATAAGAAATCTCTTGAAAGTGATCGAAAACAGAGTACTATATAGCCCACAAAATGAGGGAAATAAAAATTCTCACGAAAGTGCCCAAAAACGGTGGACTAAATTCGAAATGAGGCTAAAATTGTTTAATTCGAAATCTCATGTTAGTGATCGAAAACAGTGTACTATAGCCGACAAAATTAGGGAAATAAAAATTTTCACTAAAATGGACGAAAAACTGTGGGCTATTGCCCACAAATGAGGCTAAAACAGTCAAATACAAAATTTCGCGAAAACGTCCGAAAACTGTGGACAGTAACCCATAAAATGAGGCCAAAATAGTAAAATACGAAATTTCATGAAAGTGATAGAAAACAGTGTACTATAGCACACAAAATGAGGGAAATAAAAGTTCACTCAAAGGTTGACAAAAACTTTGGACTATTGCTCTCAGATGAGGCTATAACAGTTAAATACAAAATTTCACGAAAGCCACCAGAAACTGTGGACTATAACCCACAAAATGAGGCCGAAACAGCAAAATACGAAATCTCTTGAAAGTGATCGAAAACAGTGTACTATAGCACACAAAATGAGTAAAATAAAAGTTCACTCAAAAGTTGCCGAAAACTTTGGACTATTGCCCGCAGATGAGGCTAAAACAGTCAAATACAAAATTTCACGAAAATGACCAGAAACTGTGGATTATAACCCACAAAATGAGACAAAAACAGTAAAATAGGATATGTCAGGAAAGTAATCGAAAACAGTGTACTGTAGCCCACAAAATGTGGGAAATAAAAATTCACTCAAAAGTCGCCGAAAACTTTGGACTATTGTCCGCAGATGATGCTAAAATAGTCAAATACTAAATTTCGCAAACGCAGCCGGAAACTTTGGACTATAACCCATAAAATGAGGCCAAAACAGCAAAATACGAAATCTCATGAAAGTGAACGAAAACAGTGTACTATAGCCCACAAAGTGAGGAAAATAAAAATTCTCACGAAAGTGCCCAAAAACGGTGGACTATAAACCACCAAATGAGGCAAAAATTGTTTAATTTGAAATCTCATGTCAGTGATCGAAAACATTGTACTATAGCCGAAAAAATTAGGGAAATAAAAATTCTCACTAAAATGAACGAAAACTGTGGACTAAAGCCCATAAATGAGCCTAAAACAGTCAAATACAAAATTTCGCGAAAACGACCGGAAACCATGGACTATAACCCATAAAATGAGGCCAAAATAGTAAAATAAGAAATCTCATGAAAGTGATAGAAAAGTGTGTACTATAGCACACAAAATGAGGGAAATAAAAGTTCACTCAAAAGTTGCCGAAAACTTTGGACTATTGCTCTCAGATGAGGCTATAACAGTCAAATACAAAATTTCACAAAAACGACCAGAAACTGTGGACAATAACCCACTAAATGAGGCCAAAACAATAAAATAGGAAAATCTAATGAAAGTAATCGAAAATAGTGTACTACAGCCCACAAATGAGAAAACTGTGGACTACCACAAATGAGGCTAAAAGAGTCAAATACTAAATTTCACGAAAGCAGCCGGAAACTGTGGACTATAACCTACAAAATGAGGCCAAAACAGTAATATACGAAATCTCATTAAAATGATCGAAAACAGTGTACTATAGCCCAGTAAAAGAGGGAAATAAAACTTATCACGATAGTGTCCGAAAACGATGGACTATAACCCACAAAATGAGGCCAAAATTGTTTAATTCGAAATCACATGTCAGTGATCGAAAACAGTGTACTATAGACGACAAAATTATGGAAATAAAAATTCTCACTAGAAAGGACGAAAACTGTGGAGTATAGCCCACAAATGAGGCTAAACAGTCAAATACAAAGTTTCGTGAAAACGGTAGGAAATTGTAGAATATAACCCACCAAATGAGGCAAAAATAGTAAAATACGAAATCTCATGAAAGTGATCGAAAACAGTGTACTATAGCACACAAAATGAGGGAAATAAAAGTTCTCTCAAAAGTCGCCGAAAACTTTGGACTATTGGTCGCAGATGAGGCTAAAATAGTCAAATACAAAATTTCACGATAACGACCAGAAACTGTGGACAATAACCCACAAGATGAGGCCAAAACAGTATAATAGAAAATGTAATGAAAGTAATCGAAAACTGTGTACTATAGCCCACAAATGAGGAAACTGTGGACTATAGCTGACAATTGAGGCTAAAACAGTCAAATACTAAATTTCGCGAAAGCGGCCGGAAACTGTGGACTATAACCCACAAAATGAGGCCGAAATAGCAAAATTCGAAATCTCATGTAAGTGATCGAAAATAGTGTACTATAGCTCACAAAATGAGGGAAATAAAACTTATCACGATAGTGCCCGAAAACGATGGACCATAACCCACAAAATGAGGCAAAAATTGTTTAATTCGAAATCACATGTCAGTGTTAGAAAACAGCGTACTTTAGCCGACAAAATTAGGGACATAAAAATTCTCACTAAAATGGCCGATAACTTATAGCCCACAAATGAGGCTAAAACAGTCAAATACAAAATTTTGCGAAAACGGTCGGAAACTGTGGACTATAACTCACAAAATGAGGCCAAAACAGTGAAAATAAGAAATCTCATGAAAGTGATCGAAAACAATGTACTATAGCACACAAAATGTGTAAAATAAAAGTTCACTCAAAGTCGCCGAAAACTTTGGACTATTGCCCGCAGATGAGGCTAAAACAGTCAAATACAAAATTTCGCGAAAATGGACGAAAACTGTGGACTATAGCCCACAAATGAGGCTAAAACAGTCAAATACTAAATTTCGCGAAAGCGGCTGGAAAATGTGGAATATAACACACAAAATGAGGCCGAAACAGCAAAATATGAACTCTCATGAAAGTGATCGTAATCAGTGTACTATAGCCGACAAAATGAGGGAAACAAAAATAATCACGAAAGTGCCCGAAAACGAAGGACTCTAATCCACAAAATGAGGCCAAAATTGTTTAATTCGAAATCACATGTCAGTGATCGAAAACAGTGTACTGTAGCTGACAAAATTAGGGACCCAAAAATTCTCACTAAAATGACCGAAAACAGTGGACTATAGCCCACAAATGAGGCTAAAACAGTCAACTACAAAATTTCTCAAAAACGGCCGGAAATTGAGGACTATAAACGACAAAATGAGGCCAAAATAGTAAAAACACGAAATCTCATGAAAGTGACCGAAAACAGTGTACATTAGCACACAAAATGAGTAAATTAAAAGTTCACTCAAAAGTTGCCGAAAACTTTGGACTATTGCCTGCAGATGAGGCTATAACAGTCAAATACAAAGTTTCACGAAAACGACCAGAAACTGTGGACAATAACCCACTAAATGAGCCCAAAACAGTAAAATAGGAAATCTAATGAAAGTAATCGAAAACAATGTACTACATCCCACAAATGAGGAAACTCCACAAATGAGGAAACTCCACAAATGAGGCTAAAACAGTCAAATACTAAATTTCTCCAAAGCGGTCGGAAACTGTGGACTATAACCCACAAAATGAGGCCAAAATAGTAAAATACGAAATCTCATGAAAGTGATCGAAAACAGTGTACTATAGCCCACAAAATGAGGGAAATAAAACTTATCAGGATAGTGCCCGAAAACGATGGACGATAACCCACAAGATGAGGCCAAATTTGTTTAATTCGAAATCACATGTCAGTGATCGAAAACAGTGTACTATAGCCGACAAAATTAGGGACATAAAAATTCTCACTGAAAAGGCCGAAAACTGTGTACTGTAGCCCACAAATGAGGCTAAAACAATAAAATACAAAATTTCGCGAAAACGGTCGGAAACTGCGGACTATAACCCACAAAATGAGGCCAAAATTGTAAAAATACGAAATCTAATGAAAGTGATCGAAAACAGTGTACTATAGCACTCAAAATGAGTAAAATAAAAGTTCACTCAAAAGTCGCCGAAAACTCTGAACTATTGCCCGCGGTGAGGCTAACACAGTAAAATACAAAATTTCACGAAAACAACCAGAAACTGTTGACTATAACCCACAAATGAGGCCAAAACAGTAAAATAGGAAATCTCATGAAAGTAATCGAAAATAGTGTACCATAGCCCACAAAATGAGGGAAATAAAAATTCTCACTAAAGTGCCCGAAAAATGTGGACTATAGCCGACAAATGAGGCTTAAAAAGTCAAATACTGAATTTCGTGAACGCAGCCGGAAACTGTGGGCTATAACCCACAAAATGAGGCAGAAACAGCAAAATGAGGGAAATAAAAATGAGGGAAATAAAAATTCTCACGAAATTTCCCAAAAACGGTGGACCATAACCCACAAAATGAGGCTAAAATTGTTTAATTCGAAATCTCATGTCAGTGATCGAAAACAGTGTACTATAGCCGACAAAATGATGGAAATAAAAATTCTCACTAAAATGGCCGAAAACTGTGGACTATAACCCATAAATGAGGCCAAAATAGTAAATTACGAAATCTCATGAAAGTGATCGAAAACAGTGTACTATATAGCACACAAAATGAGGGAAATAAAAGTTCACTCAAAAGTCACCGATAACTTTGGACTATTGCTCTCAGATGTGGCTATAATAGTCAAATACAAAATTTCACGAAAACGACCAGAAACTGTGGACAATAACCCACAAAATGAGGCCAAAATAGTAAAATAGGAAATCTAATGAAAGTAATCGAAAACGGTGAACTATAGTCCACAAATGAGGAAACTGTGGACTATAGCCCACAAATGAGGCTAAAACAGTTAAATACTAAATTTTGCGAAAGCGACCGTAAACTGTGGACTATAACCCACAAAATGAGGCCGAAATAGCAAAATACAAAATCTCATGAAAGTGATTGAAAACTATGTACTATAGCCCACAAAATGAGGGAAATAAAACTTATCAAGATAGTTCTCGAAAACGATGGACTATAACCCACAAAATGAGGCCAAAATTGTTTAATTCGAAATCACATGTCAGTGATTGAAAATAGTGTACTATAGCCGAAAAAATTAGGGACATAAAAGTTCTCAATAAAATGGCCAAAAACTGTGTAGCATATAGCCCACAAATGATGCTAAAACAGTCAAATACAAAATTTCGCGAAAACGGTCGGAAACTGTGGACTATAACCCACAAAATGAGGCCAAAATAGTAAAAATACGAAATCTCATGAAAGTGATCGAAGACAGTGTACTATTGCTAGCCGAAAACTTTAGACTATTGCCCGCAGATGAGGCTAAAACAGTCAAATACAAAATTTCACGAAAATGACCAGAAACTGTGGACTATAACCCACAAAATGAGGCCAAAACAGTAAATTAGGAAATCTTAGGAAAGTAATAAAAAACAGTGTACTTGCCCACAAAATGTGGGAAATAAAAAATCTCACTAAAGTGCCGAAAAACTTTGGACTGTAGCCCATAAATGAGGCTAAAACAGTCAAATACTAAATTTCGGGAAAGTAGCCTGAAACTGTGGACTATAACCTACAAAATGAGGCCGAAACAGCAAAATACAAAATCTCATGAAAGGGATCGAAAATAGTGTACTATGGCCCACAAAATGAGGGAAATAAAAATTCTCACGAAAGTGCCCATAAAATAAGGGCGATACAGCAAAATTTGAAATCTCATAAAAGTGATCGAAAACAGTGTACCCACAAAATGAGGGAAATAACACTTAGCACGAAAATGCACGAAAACGATGGACTATAACCTAAAAAATCAGGCCAAAATGTTTTAATTCGAAATCTCATGTCAGTGATCGAAAAGAGTGTACTATAGCCGAAAAAATTAGGGAAATACAAATTCTCACTAAAATGGACGAAAAATGTGGACTGTAGCCCACAAATGAGGCTAAAACAGTCAAATACAAAATTTCGTGCAAACGGCCGGAAACTGTGGACTGTAACCCACAAAATGAGGCCAAAATAGTAAAATACGAAATCTCATGAAAGTGATCGAAAACAGTGTACTATAGCACACAAAATGAGGGAAATAAAAGTTCACTCAAAAGTCGCCGAAAACTTTGGACAATTGCTCGAAAATGAGGCTAAAACAATCAAATACAAAATTTCACAAAAACGACCGGAAACTATGGACCATAACCCACAAAATGAGGCCAAAACAGTAAAATAGGAAATCTCATGAAATTAATCGAAAACAGTGTACTATAGCGCCCACAAAATGGGGGAAATAAAAATTCTCACAAAAGTGCCCGAAAACTGTGGACTATAGCCCATAAATGAGGCTAAAACAGTCAAATACTAAATTTCGCGAAAGCGGCCGGAAACTGTGGACCATAACGCACAAAATGAGGCCGAAACAGCAAAATACGAAATCTCATGAAAATGATCGAAAACAGTGTATTTAGCCCACAAAAATGAGGTAAATAAAAATTCTCACGAAAGTGCCCAAAAACGGATAACCCACAAAATGAGGCCAAAATTGTTTAATTCGAAATCTCATGTTAGTGATCGAAGACAATGTACTATAGCAGAGAAAATTAGGGAAATAAAAATTCTCACTAAAATGGATGAAAACAGTGTACTATATAGCCCACAAATGAGGCTAAAACAGTCATATAAAAAATTTCGCGAAAACAGCCCTACAAAATGAGGCCAAAATAGTAAAATACGAAATCTCATGAAAGTTATCGAAAACAGTGCACATAAAATGAGGGAAATAAAAGTTCACTCAAAATCTGCCGAAAACTTTGGACTATTTCCCGCAGATGTGGCCAAAACAGTAAAATACAAAAGTTCACGAAAACGAACAGAAACTGTTGAATTACCCACAAAATGAGGCCAAAATAGTGAAATACGAAATCTCATGAAAGTGATCAAAAGCAGTGTACTACAACACATAAAATGAGAGAATAAAACTTAGCACGAAAGTGCCCAAAAACGATGGACTATAACCCACAAAATGAGGCCAAAATTGTTTAATTCAAAATCTCATGTCAGTGATTGAAAAGAGTGTACTATAGCCGACAAAATTAGGGAAATAAAAATTCTCACTAAAATGGACGAAAAATGTGGACTATAGCCCACAACTGAGGCTAAAACAGAAAAATACAAAATTTTGCGAAAACGGCTGTAAACTGTGGACTATAACCCACAAAATGAGGCCAAAATATTAAAATACGAAATCTTATGAAAGTGATCGAAAACAGTGTACTATAGCACACAAAATGCGGGAAATAAAAGTTCACTCAAAAGTCGCCGAAAACTTTGGACAATTGCCCGAAAATGAGCCAAAAACAGTCAAATACAAAATTTCACGAAAACGACCAGAAACTGTAGATTATAACCCACAAAATGAGGCCAAAATAGTAAAATAAGAAATCTTAGGTAAGTAATAAAAAAAAGTGTACTACAGCCCACAAAATGTGGGAAATAAAAATTCTGTCAAAAGTGGCCGAAAACTTTGGACTATTGCCCACATATGAGGCTAAAACAGTCAAATACAAAATTTCACGAAAACAACGAGAAACTGTAGGCTATAACCCACAAAATGAGACCAAAATAGTAAATTAGGAAAACTCATGAAAGTAATCGAAAACAGTGTACTATAGCCCACAAAATGAGGGAAATAAAAATTCTCACTAAATTGCCGGAAAACTGTTGACTGTAGCCCATAAATGAGGCTAAAACAATCAAATACTAAATTTTGCGAAAGCGGCCGGAAACTGTGGACTATAACCCACAAAATAAGGGCGAAACAGCAAAATACGAAATCTCATGAAAGTGATCGAAAACAGTGTACTACATAGCCCACAAAATGAGGAAAATAAAACTTAGCACGAAAGTTCCCAAAAACGATGGACTATAACCCACAAAATCAGGCAAAAATTGTTTAATTCGAAATCTCATGTCAGTAATCGAAAAGAGTGTACTATAGCCGAAAAAATTAGGGAAATATAAATTCTCACTAAAATGGACGAAAAATGTGGACTATGCCCACAAATGAGGCTAAAACAGAAAAATACAAAATTTCTCGAAAACGGCCGGAAACTGCGGACTATTGCAGATAAAATGAGGCCAAAATAGTAAAATACAAAATCTCAGGAAAGTGATCGAAATAGTGTAAAATAGCACACAAAATGAGAGAAATGAAAGTTCACTCAAAAGTCGCCGAAAACTTTGGACCATTGGCCGAAAATGAGGCTAAAACAGTCAAATACAAAATTTCACGAAAACGACAGGAAACTGTGGACTGTAACCAACAAAATGAGGCCAAAACAGTAAAATAGGAAATCTCATGAAATTAATTGAAAACAGTGTACTATTGCCCCCACAAAATGAGGGAAATAAAAATTCGTACAAAAGTGCCCGAAAACTGTGGACTATGGCCAAAAATGAGGCTAAAACACTCAAATACTAAATTTCACGAAATAGGCCGGAGATTGTGGACTATAACACACAAAATGAGGCCGAAACAGCAAAATACGAAATCTCATGAAAGTGATCGAAAACAGTGTACTATAGCCCACAAAATGAGGGAAATAAAACTTAGCACGAAAGTGCCCGAAAACGATGGACTATAACCCACAAATTGAGGCCAAAATTGTTTAATTTGAAATCTTATGTCAGTGATCGAAAACAGTGTACTATATCCGACAAAATTAGGGAAATAAAAATTCTCACTAAAATGCCCACAAATGATGCTAAAACAGTCAAATACAAAATTTCGCGAAAACGGCCGGAAACTGTGGACTATAACGCACAAAATAAGGCCGAAATAGCAAAATACGAAATCTCATAAAAATGATCGAAAACAGTGTACTATATAGCCCACAAAATGAGGAAAATAAAAATTCTCACGAAAGTGCCCAAAACCGGTGGACTATTACCCACAAAATGAGGCCAAAATTGTTTAATTCGAAATCTCATGTTAGTGATCGAAAACAGTGTACTATATAGCACACAAAATGAGGGAAATAAGAATTCACTCAAAAGTCGCCGAAAACTTTGGACTATTGCCCGTAGATGAGGCTAAAACAGTCAAATACAAAGTTTCATGAAAATGACCGGAAACAGTGGACTATAACCAAAAAAATGAGGCCAAAACAGTAATTTAGGAAATCTCAGGAAATTAATCGAAAACAGTGTACTATAGCTCACAAAATGAGGGAATTAAAAATTCTGACTAAAGTACCCAAAAACTGTGGACTATAGCCCACAAAATGAGGCCAAAATAGCAAAATACGAAATCTCATGAAAGTGATCGAAAACAGTGTACTATAACCCACAAAATGAGGCCAAAATTTTTCAATTCGAAATCTCATGTCAGTGATCGAAAACAGTGTTCTATAGCCGACAAAATTAGGGAAAAAAATACTCACTAAAATGGACGAAAACAGTGGACTATATAGCCCACAAATGAGGCTAAAACAGTCAAATACAAAATTTTGCGAAAACGGCCGGAAACTGTGGACTATAACCCACAAAATGAGGCCAAAATAGTAAAATACGAAATCTCATGAAAGTGATCGAAAACGGCCGGAAACTGTGGACTATAACCCACAAAATGAGGCCAAAATAGTAAAATACGAAATCTCATGAAAGTGATCGAAAACGACCAGAAACTGTGGACTATAACCCACAAAATGAGGCCAAAACAGTAAAGTAGGAAATCTTAGGAAAGTAATCATAAACATTGTACTATAGCCCACAAAATGAGGAAAATAAAAATTCACTCAAAAGTCGCCGAAAACTTTGGACTATTGCCCGCAGATGAGGCTAAAACAGTCAAATACAAAATTTCACGAAACGACCAGAAACTGTGGACTATAACCCACAAAATCACATGAAAGTAATCGAAAACAATGTACTATAGCACACAAAATGAGGAAAATAAAAATTCTGACTAAAGTGCCCGAAAACTATGGACTTACAGCCCACAAATGAGGTTAAAACAATCAAATATTAAATTTCGCGAAAGCAGCCGGAAACTGTGGACTATAACCCACAAAATGAGGCCGAAACAGCAAAATACGAAATCTCTTGAAAATGATCGAAAACAGTGTACTATAGCCCATAAAATGAGGGAAATAAAAATTCTCACGAAAGTGCCCAAAAATGGTGGACTATTACCCACAAAATGAGGCCAAAATTGTTTAATTCGAAATCTCATGTCAGTGATCGAAAACAGTATACTATAGCCGACAAAATTAGGGAAATAAAAATTCTTACTAAATGGCCGAAAACTGGACTATAACCCACAAAATGAGGCCAAAATAGTAAAATACAAAATCTCTTGAAATTGATCGAAAACAGTGTACTATATAGCACACAAAATGAGGGAAATAAAAGTTCACACACAAGTGCCCAAAAATGGTAGATTATTACCCACAAAATGAGGCCAAAATTGTTTAATTCGAAATCTCATGTTAGTGATCGAAAACAGTGTACTATAGCCGACAAAATTAGGGAAATAAAAAATCTCACTGAGTGGCCGAAAACTGTGGAGCCCACAAATGAGGCTAAAACAGTCAAATGCAAAATTTCGCGAAAACGGCCGGAAACTGTGGACTATAACCCACAAAATTAGGCCAAAATAGTAAAATATGAAATCTCATGAAAGTGATCGAAAACAGTGCACATAAAATGAGGGAAATAAAAGTTCACTCAAAAACCGCCGAAAACTTTGGACTATTGCCTGTAGATGAGGCTAAAACAGTCAAATACAAAATTTCACGAAAACGACCAGAAACTGTTGACTATAACCCACAAAATGAGGCCAAAACAGTAAAGTAGGAAATCTTAGGAAAGTAATCAAAAACAGTGTACAATAGCCCACAAAATGAGGGAAATAAAAAATCACTCTAACGTCGCCAAAAACATTAGACTATTGCCAGCAGATGAGGCTAAAATAGTCAAATACAAAATTTTACGAAAACGATCAGAAACTATGGACTATATAACCCACAAAATGAGGCCAAAACAGTAAATTAGGAAATCACACGAAAGTAAGCGAAAACAGTCCCACAAAATGAGGGAAATAAAAATTCTCACTAAAGTGTCCGAAAACTGTGAACTATAGCCCACAAATGAGGCTTAAAACAGTCAAATTCAAAATTTCGTGAAAACGGCCGGAAACTGTGGACTATAACCCACAAAATGAGACCAAAATAGTAAAATATGAAAGTGATCGAAAACAGTGTACTTTAGCCCACAAAATGAGGCCAAAATTGTTTAATTCGAAATCTCATGTCAGTGATTGAAAACAGTGTTCTATAGCCGACAAAATTAGGGGAAAAAAATTCTCACTAAAATGGACGAAAACTGTGGACTACAGCCCACAAATGAGGCTAAAACAGTCAAATACAAAATTTCACGACAACGACCAGAAACTATGGACTATAACCCACAAAATGAGGAAAAAATAGTAAAATATGAAATCTCATGAAAGTGATCGAAAACAGTGTACACAAAATGAGGGAAATAAAAGTTCACTCAAAAGTCGCCGAAAACTTTCATGAAAATGACCAGAAACTGTGGACTATAAGAGCATCCACAATGGTTTGCTAAATTTCTCATTTTGCCATTTTTTTAGAAAACGAGCGCTGCAACGGTTTGCTAAATTTCTCATATTTGCCATTTTTTAGCAAACGTCTCAATTCTGTTTCTCAAATATGAGAAACGATTTGAGAATTCTCAAATTATAGAGGACGGGGAATGATTCCCCGTCTCACAAATTTTAATATAGTTTATTGTATACAGACGGGGAATGATATCCCGTCTGTAATATTTTATTATTTTTTTTTAGAAAAGGGTCAGACGGGGAATGATATCCCGTCTGTAATATTTTATTATTTTTTTTTTTAGAAAAGGGTCAGACGGGGAATGATATCCCGTCTGTGCCGTTTGTAATTTTTTTTTTTTTTTAAATGAACGTCCCTGATTGGTCCGGAAAAAAAAATGAAAAGGGTCAGACGGGGAATGATTCCCCGTCTGTGCCCAAGAAGTCAAATAGTCAACGGTGGATGCTTTTAATTAGGTGGGTTAGGTATAATAATTAGGTTTAGTTATTTGTTTAATTAAGTTTAGTTATTATTATATTATTTAATTTAGTTAATTAATTAGGTTTAATAGTTAATAAGTAGTTAATAAGGAATTAATTTCTAAAAGTTGACAAACGGTACATCATATACCGTCTCACGCTTTTTTTAAAATAAAAAAAAAGAGACGGGATATCATATCCCGTCTCTCGTGTAAATGAGAAAGATATAGCAAATGACCACTGCACGATCGCTCCCTATTTGCTATTACTGTAGATGCCATATTATAGAAAATGAGAAACACCACTGTGGATGCTCTAACCCACAAAAATGAGGCTAAAAAAGTAAGATAGGAAATCTCAGAAAAGTAATCAAAAACAGTGTACTTTGGACTGTGGACTATAACCCTCAAAATGAGGCCAAAACTGTAAATTTTGCCGAAAACTTTGGACTATTGCCCGCAGATGAGGCTAAAACAGTCATACAAAATTTCACGAAAATGACCCGAAACTGTGGACTATAACCCTCAAAATGAGGCCAAAATTGTAAATTTGGAAATCTCATGAAAGTAATCGAAAACAGTGTACTATAGCCCACAAAATGAGGGAAATAAAAATTTTGACTAAAGTGCCCGAAAATTGCGGACTATAACAGTCAAATATTAAATTTCGCGAAAGCAACCGGAAACTGTGGACTATAACCCACAAAATGAGGCCAAAACAGCAAAATACCAAATCTCATGAAAGTGATCGAAAACAGTGTACTATTTGAACCCGAGTATCCAGGAAAAAGCCGAATATTTGATGGAAGAATAGGGGATCCTTTTGAACAACCTGTTCTAATAGGTAAGTCCTATATCCTAAAATTAATTCATCAAGTTGATGATAAAATCCATGGGCATTCGAGTGGACATTACGCACTTGTTACACAATAGCCCCTTAGAGGAAGGGCTAAGCAAGGGGGTTCGAGTTGACATTACGCACTTGTGAGTGAAAACAGTGTACTATAGCCCACAAAATGAGGGGAAAAAAATTCTCACGAAAGTGCCCAAAAACGGTGGACTATAACCCACAAAATGAGGCCAAAATTGTTTAATTCGAAATCTCATGTCAGTGATCGAAAACAGTGTTCTATAGCCGACAAAATTAGGGGGAAAAAAATTCTCACTAAAATGGACGAAAATTGTGGACTATATAGCCCACAAATGAGGCTAAAACATTCAAATACAAAATTTCGCGACAACGGCCGGAAACTGTGGACTATAACCCACAAAATGAGGCCAAAATAGTAAAATACAAAATCTCATGAAAGTGATCGAAAACAGTGTACTATAGCACACAAAATGAGGGAAATAAAAGTTCACTCAAAAGTCGGCGAAAACTTTGGACTATTGACCGTAGATGAGGCTAAAACAGTCAAATACAAAATTTCACGAAAACGACCAGAAACTGTGGACTATATAACCCACAAAATGAGGCCAAAACAGTAAAATAGGAAATCTCAGGAAAGTAATCAAAAACAGTGTACTATAGCCCAAAAATGAGGGAAATAAAAATTCACTCAAAAGTCACCGAAAACTTTGGACTATTGCTCGCAGATGAGGCTAAAACAGTTAAATTAAAAATTACACAAAAACGACCAGAATCTGTGGACTATAACCAACAAAATGAGGTCAAAACAGTAAATTAGGAAATCTCATGAAAGTAATCAAAAACAGTGTACTATAGCCCACAAAATGAGAGAAATAAAAATTCTGACTAAAGTACCCGAAAACGGTGGTCTATATAGCCCACAAAATGAGGCCGAAACAGCAAAATACGAAATCTCATGAAAGTGATCGAAAACAGTATAACCCACAAAATGAGGCCAAAATTGTTTAATTCAAAATCTCATGTCAGTGATCAAAAACAGTGTTCTATAGCCGACAAAATTTGGGGGGAAAAAATTCTCACTCAAATGGATCAAAACAGTGGACTAAAACAGTGTTCTATAGGCCACAAATGAGGCTAAAACAGTCAAATACAAAATTTTGCGAAAACGGCCGGAAACTGTGGACTATAACCCACAAAATGAGGCCAAAATAGTAAAATACGAAATCTCATGAAAGTGATAGAAAAGTGTGTACTATAGCACACAAAATGAGGGAAATAAAAGTTCACTCAAAAGTTGCCGAAAACTTTGGAGTATTGCCCGCATATGAGGCTAAAACAGTCAAATACAAAATTTCACGAAAACGACCAGAAACTGTGGACAATAACCCCCAAAATGAGGCCAAAACAGTAAAATAGGAAATCTCAGGAAAGTAATCAAAAACATTGTACTATAACCCACAAAATGAGGGAAATAAAAATTCACTCAAAAGTCGCCGAAAACTTTGGACTATTGCCCGCAGATGAGGCTAAAACAGTCAAATACAAAATTTCACGAAACGACCAGAAACTGTGGACTATAACTCACAAAATGAGGCCAAAAATAGTAAATTAGGAAATCACATGAAAGTAATCGAAAACAGTGTACTATAATGTGGAAAATAAAAATTCTGACTAAAGTGCCCGAAAACTATGGACTTATAGTGCACAAATGAGGTTAAAACAATCAAATATTGAATTTCACCGAAAGCTGCCGGAAACTGTGGACTATAACCCAGAAAATGAGGCTGAAACAGCAAAATATGAAATCTCATGAAAATGATCGAAAAAAGTGTACTATAGCCCACAAAATGAGGGAAATAAAAATTCTCACGAAAGTGCCCAAAAACGGTGGACTATTACCCACAAAATGAGGCCAAAATTGTTTAATTCGAAATCTAATGTCAGTGATCGAAAACAGTATACTATAGCCGACAAAATTAGGGAAATAAAATTCTCAATAAATGGCCGAAAAGTGGATTATAACCCACAAAATGAGGCAAAAATAGTAAAATACAAAATCTCTTGAAATTGATCGAAAATAGTGTACTATAGCACACAAAATGAGGGAAATAAAAGTTCACACGCAAGTGCCCAAAAACGGTGGACTATAACCCACAAAATGAGGCTAAAATTGTTTAATTCGAAATCTCATGTTAGTGATCGAAAAAGTGTACTATAGCCGAAAAAATTAGGGAAATAAAAATTCTCACTAAATGGCCGAAAACTGTGGAGCCCACAAATGAGGCTAAAACAGTCAAATACAAAATTTCTCGAAAACGGACGGAAACTGTGGACTATAACCCACAAAATTAGGCCAAAATAGTAAAAGATGAAATCTCATGAAAGTGATCGAAAACAGTGCACATAAAATGAGGAAAATAAAAGTTCACTCAAAAGCCGCTGAAAACTTTGGACTATTGCCCGCAGATGAGGCTAAAACAGTCAAATACAAAATTTCACAAAAACGACCAGAAACTGTTGACTATAACCCACAAAATGAGGCCAAAAGAGTAAAATAGGAAATCTTAGTAAAGTAATCAAAAACAGTGTACAATAGCTCACAAAATGAGGGGAATAAAAAATCACTCAAAAGTCGCCAAGAACTTTGGACTATTGCCAGCAGATGAGGCTAAAACAGTCAAATACAAAATTTCACGAAAACAATCAGAAACTGTGGACTATAACCCACAAAATGAGGTCAAAACAGTAAATTAGGAAATCACATGAAAGTAAGCGAAAACAGTGTACTATAGCCCACAAAATGAGGGAAATAAAAATTCTCACTGAATTGTCCGAAAACTGTGAACTATAGCCCACAAATGAGGCTAAAACAGTCAAATTCAAAATTTCGCGAAAACGGCCGGAAACTGTGGACTATACCCACAAAATGAGGCCAAAATATTAAATTACGAAAGTGATCGAAAACAGTGTACTATAGCCCACAAAATGAGGCCAAAATTGTTTAAATCGAAATCTCATGTCAGTAATCGTAAACAGTGTTCTATAGCCGACAAAATTAGGGGAAAAAAATTATCACTAAAATGGACGAAAACTGTGGACTATAACCCACAAATGAGGCTAAAACAGTCAAATACAAAATTTCGCGACAACGACAAGAAACTCTGGACTATAACCCCCAAAATGAAGAAAAAAAAGTAAAATACGAAACCTCATGAAAGTGATCGAAAACAGCATACACAAAATGAGGGAAATAAAAGTTCACTCAAAAGTTGCCGAAAACTTTGAACTATTGCCAGCAGATGAGGCTAAAACTGTCAAAAAAATACAAAATATCACGAAAACGACCAGATGTTGTGGACTATAACCCACAAAAATGAGGCTAAAAAAGTAAGATAGGAAATCTCATGAAAGTAATCAAAAACAATGTACTATACAAAATGATGGAAATAAAAGTTCACTCAAAAGTTGCCGAAAACTTTGGACTATTGCCCGTAGATGAGGTTAAAACAGTCAAATACGAAATTTCACGAAAATGATCCAAAACTGTGGACTATAACCCTCAAAATGAGGCCAAAACAGTAAATTTGGAAATCTCCTAAAAGTAATCAAAAACAGTGTACTATAGCCCACAAAATGAGGGAAATAAAAATTCTGACTAACGTGCCCGAAAATTGCGGACTATAAAACAGTCAAATATTAAATTTTGCTAAAGCAGCCAGAAACTGTGGACACTAACCCACAAAATGAGGCCGAAACCGCAAAATACCAAATCTCATGAAAGTGATCGAAAACAGGGTACTATAGCCCACAAAATGAGGGAAATAAAAATTCTCACGAAAGTGCCCAAAAACGGTGGAATATAATAACCCACAAAATGAGGCCAAAATTGTTTAATTCGAAATCTCATGCAGTGATCGAAAACAGTGTTCTATAGCCGACAAAATTAGGGGGAAAAAAATTCTCACTAAAATGGATGAAAACTGTGGACTATATAGCCCACAAGTGAGGCTAAAACATTCAAATACAAAATTTCGCGACAACAGCTGGAAACTGTGGACTATAACCCACAAAATGAGGCCAAAATAGTAAAATAAGAAATCTCATGAAAGTGATCGAAAACAGTGTATTATAGCACGCAAAATGAGGGAAATAAAAGTTCACTCAAAATTCGGCGAAAACTTTGGACTATTGCCCGCAGATGAGGCTAAAACAGTCAAATACAAAATTTCTCGAAAACGACCAGAAACTGTGGACTATAACCCACAAAATGAGGCCAAAACAGTAAAATTGGAAATCTCAGGAAAGTAATCAAAAACAGTGTACTATAGCCCACAAAATGAGGGAAATAAAAATTCACTCAATAGTCGTCGAAAACTTTGGACTATTGCTCGCAGATGAGGCTAAAACAGTTAAATTAAAATTTACACGAAAACGACCAGAATCTGTGGACTATAACCCACAAAATGAGACCAAAACAGTAAATTAGGAAATCTCATGAAAGTTGCTAAAAACGGTTAAGGGGAGAATGAGAAAGAAACGATTTTCATTTCAGAAAAAGGGGTTGAGGGAACATTGTAAGCATTGTAAGATAGCTAGACAAGAGAAGAGGCTCTCTCTCGCGCACAGGAGTGTGCAAATCTCAAACTGGATTAGATGCGACTTGTTTGCGCACCGTTTCTTTTCGAAGCAGTTGTAAATAAAATCGTAACACTTTTGTAGCACAAAGAACAACCAAAAACATCATGCAATAGAGTAGTATGACCAACAGTTATCCCGCTAGCCACAATGCATACAAAAGAGTCAAAAAACGACTGTCGATACCCCACAAAAATGAGCAAATGACATTATGAAAAACATAGTCGTGCCAACGCAGCAGCAGCAGCAAAACTAAAGACCGAACAAAGTCCTTAATGATTACTCATCCAATACAATTGGTCCTTACCCGATTAGTAGTTCCTCTCATATGTTCACAAATTTTAAAGCTTACTCTACACGATACCTCTCCCTCTTGTCTCCACCTCCGAACAAAGTCCTTAATGATTTCTCATCCAATACAATTGGTCCTTGCCCCATTAGTAGTTCCTCTCGTATGTTCACAAATTTTAAAGCTTACTCTACTCGATACCTCTCCCTCCTGTCTCCACCTCCGAGTTAAAATCGTTTCTTTATTCTTTGCCATCGCAGCACCTGTCCATAAGAGATAAGAGAACAAGCTCTTGAATAGAACAATCAAGAACATGACATTATATGCATTTCAGCTAACCCCATCTCTAGACATGTTTCGAAATTGCCAAACACAGTGAATCATAAAGCCTAGTAAGTCATAGTGTACTCTTAAACTTTCCCTTTTAACTCATGGGCATTTCATTATTTTGTGAATACACAGCACTTTCCCACTTTCTTCATGTTTTGATTCTGCAGATGACATCATACTCAATCTCCCCATTATCATGAATGATTTATCTAAGAACACGAAAAAATTAACTTGTACTTCTTCATCAGTAAATTTCAGAATGACGTACATGGAGTTAACCTCGATCAATATGGAATAATGTAATAGCATATGTATTATTGCACACCTAAAGATTCATTCAATAATTTGAGACTTCTATATTTGTGTTTCAGTGCATATTGGATTGTGCACATATGATTGTAATACCCAGTGTACATTTGAAAAGATCATGCTATATATTAACAATTAAATTGTTGCTTGTTTTTGTATTATGAGGCTGTAACTTGGTGAGACTAGTTTGGTTGGTTGAATATTAAGTTTTTACTAGTTAACCTGGTCTTACATTGATTCTAATTGATTAATTTAAGTTACCCAATATTGATGATCTATACATCAGTTTTTTTGTTGAGAATACATAAAGAATTTAAGCTCACCTCTCCATTCTTTGATTTTGTTTCTGCAGCAGCCGGAGGTTATCATTTTCGATGTGCTTGATGAGCTTCTCGATGAGCAACTGCCTCTCTACTGCTCCAAGATGGGAGACATCTACCTCCTTCTTTTCATCAATATTAAGCACTGACTTCTTTTCATCAATAATAATAACATACTCAGACACCAAGGCATCGGGGTTGGATGCCAACCGAAAGATGCTAGGGAACGCATGAGCGAGTTTGATGTTGCCGAACCACAAATTCGTCCAGAATCTAGTCTTAGTGCCATAAGCGCACTAATGAACCAAGCAACATTGGAAAGGACTGGCTACTTTCCAGATACCTTTCCAAAATGAGGATGATTTACGAGGAAGATAAGGGAGAAAATTCCACAAATTATTATGGGAATAACAATTGGAAGAGATCATGCGTGCCCAATGCAGCTGCTCACATTTAAGAAATCTCCATAACCATTTGCCTAACTGGGCCAATTTTTGATGTCTGAGATTCAAAACACCTAAACCACCAGCTGCCTTAGAAGTGCAGATAATTTTCCAGCTGCAGAGATGAGTACCAGCTTTATACGAATCCGACCCTGACCAGAAAAAATTTCTTCTAATATGATCAATCCTCTTAATTACCCACGACAGAAGGTAAAAAAGGACATTATGTATAAGGGGATAGAGAAGAGAACGGAGTTAACAAGAATAAGCCTGCCCTCACACGAAAGGTGATTACCAGACCACCGATTGAGTTTCGATTCCACCTTATCTATCATCGGCACCCAATCAGCTTTATGAAGCTTCCCCCATCGCAAAGGGATACCCAGGTACGTGATAGGGAAGGAGGATGAAACACAATTAAAGAAATGCGCAATTTCTGTTTGCCGGTTATGGGAACCCTGGAGCCAAATAACAGAGGATTTTTGAAAGTTAATGGCCAATCCTGAAGCACTTTCAAAAACATAGAGAAGTAACTTCAGGTTCCGTAAAGTGCACCCATTGGGTTTTGCAAAGATAATGGTATCATCAGCGTATTGGAGATTCAACACTCCCTGGAAACTACTAGAACTACCAAGGCCTTCAATAACACCCGCTTCCCACGCATAGTGCACCAGCTTACTAAACACATCCGTGACAAGCGCAAATAACAGGGAAGAAATAGGGTCCCCTTGATGAAGACCACGCTTACATTTAAACTTATGGCCACGAAGTTCCAGTGAAAAGACTGGATTTAACCCAAGCAATCCATTTAGGGCCAAAACCACGGTGGAAAAGGATTTCTAGGAGAAAGTCCCAGCTAACACTATCATAAGTCTTTTGAAAGTCAAGTTTTAATAGGATACCCTTCGAGTTAGAACTGTGACATTTAGAAATGATTTCTTGGGCTGAAGCCACGCTATCAAGGATGAACCGGTCCTTAATAAAACCTGATTGCATAGGATCAATCAAAGGGGGGATAATGGCACTAAGACGAGAAGAGAGCACTTTCATGATGATCTTGAAGGTAGTATTAAGGAGGCTAATAGGCCTAAAGTTCGACACCAAGTTAGCACCCAAAAATTTGGGGATGAGGACTATATGCGCGTAATTGATCCTATCGAAGGAAAAATTCCCTTGATGCAGATCCGAGAACATTTTAAAGAGGTCATCTTTGAGGCATTCCCAAAACCTTTGGAAAAAGAAAGCAGGAAAGCCATCCGGCCCTGGGGCAGAATCGCTCTTCAAAGAGAACACCGCCCGCCTAATCTTTTCCAAGGTGAAGGGTGCTTCCAAGCTAGAAAGATCGTGAGACTGCTGGCCATATAGTTGCTGCCAGTCTAGATGAATAGAATGATGTTTATTAGAGCCCAGCAATTCTTTAAAGAAACGAAGGAAAGAAGCATGGATGTCAGACTGAGAAGATAATTCATTGCCATTATCAAATGTAGAAGAGATACGATTGCATCGCTGTCGGTGCGACGCGAAATTATGGAAGAAGGAGGTGTTACCATCTCCCTCCTTAAGCCAGCGAAACTTAGCTCGTTGAGCCTATTTAATGTGGTCATATTAGAGAAAATCTGCGTAGCTTCTTTTACATGAGACCCGCTCGGCACGAAGGGAATCAGAGATAGGTCCCACCTCCTCCAAGCGATCAATGGAATCGATGGTCGACAGAAACACCTCTTTAAGGAAATTATTATTGGCCATTCTAGCTTTATGCCATATTTTGCTACCGTATTTAATGGCATGAAGCTTAATCAGAATATGCTATAAATCGAAAGAGCCCGTAATCGAAGAGACACATTCTGTGATGAGATTGACGAAGGTTTGATCTTGGAACCAAAACTTTTCGAAGCGGAATTTGTACGATCTGGAGAAATTATAGTTAGACGACAAAGAGATAGGGACGTGATCTGACGAAGGGTTGGGCAAGGCCGACGCGAAAGAGTTGTGGAAAAAATTGATCCAATCAAGAGAAACCAAAAAGTGATCGAGCTTAGCCATGATCGGAGGGGATCTCATATTCGACCAGGTGAAAGATCTACCATTAAGAGGCATATCAGTCAGATGGAGGGAACGAATGCAGTCATTAAAGCGGGCGGAATCTAAAGATAAAGAGGAGGAAACCGATCTCTCGGAAGAGAATCTGGTGACATTAAAGTCTTCACAGAAAAGCAAGTAACCATTGATATCGTGATGGAAGGAGTTAAGTTCGTTCCAAAAGGCATCTCGACTATTCGCTGTGGACGGACCGTAAACAGACACCACAGTGAGTTCACAATTGAATTGAAACCATTGAAGACGAACCAGAAGAAAGAAAGTTAATCTAATCAAAATGAGAGAGAAGCTAGATTCTTTAAAACCGAAGAGGATACATCCTCTAGTGCCTATGGCATCAAGAGAAATCCAATGGGAGATTAAGGATCCACCTACTGATCGAAGGAGGGAAGGCGAGGGAGATTCAATTTTAGACTCTTGAATAGAGATCAAATCACAATGGGAGGAAGAAATCAGTTGAAACAACGCTTGTTGTTTCGATGGACACCTAAGTCCCCGAATATTCCAAGAGATGCTAATCATTAAAACAATTAGTCTCAAAAGCTCTTGAAATTTTGCGACCTTGAATCGCATCAAAATTGGCAAAGTTATCCGTGTCAACTAGGAATCTCATCTTCCAAGTCATACCAAGCATATCTAAATTGGAAAGAGAGTCCAAGTGCACTCGGTATATGGAACCAAAATGTTCCTTACCGAATGAACAAGGGAAGGGGGGGACAAATCGAAATTACGGAACTGAGCTGCAAAGGTCGGTTGAGAGTCAGTCATTAATTTCGATTCTCGACTGGCTCGAATACGAGCACTAGAACGAATGATAGAGACCATTTTATGTTTAACACCCTTTCTTTTTCTAATAGACTTGTTACAAAGAGCACCTAGTTGCTCAAGACTGATCCCAACTAGTGGGTCGACAGACGCCACAGTGATGCCAGCTGAGACTAGGGCCAAAGAGTTCGAATGTTCAGAAGGGTCCACACAATGATCAGCTAAAGGAAGGAGATCGTAGGTTGAGCTGCCACACCTTATATGAAAGTGACTACAAAATGCAAGATCGGAAACACGGATGACCCTTGTTGAGGAAAACAACCAAGGACTAATTTTGATAACCACCGAGTTGAAATACTTCAAACAATAAGAAGATAATAAATGATAAACAAAAGGAATGACAAGGAAGAATACCTTCCGGAATGGGAGTGATCCAACTCAACCAACTCATCTTCTAAGAGATCATCTTTATCAACCCAAGCCACCGCCTTCAGCGAAGGAGCAGAAGAGACCTTAGTAAGCGAGGAGGAAGTAGCAGGACCAGTAGCGTGGGTGCAATGAACAGCACTCATGATTTTATCCCAGTCAGAAGAATAATAAGGATTTGCTTCCCAAGTGGACCATTTCTCAGAAGCATCAGTAGTAACTTGCTTAGTAGGAGTAGGAAATGAAAGTCCCGGAGGGACTGCAGGCCGAGGATCCAAGATTGCTAGCGACGGAGGGGGCTTAGAGATAGATTCAGGCATTGCACCCTGATGAGAGGATATGGGTTTCCCCGCTGCCAAATTTGGGTTAATCCAGACCAAATTGGGAGCTTTAGAGGGAGAGATCTTGGGTTTGGGAGGCACGATCGCTGATCACCGCTGGAACGGAGTAATTTTTTGGATAAATCCTTGTGAAGCCTTCTCCACTTGGAAGAAGGGGTGAACGACAGAGAAAAGGTCCCGATGGAGAAAGAGGTGGGCAGAGAAGAGGGTATACCTTGTGGAAAGGCAGCCTCAATAGGCACGGTAGCTGGAGAGGGAAGTCCAACAGCAATATCTTGATACGAGACCGAAACAAGAAATGATGTTTTATGGTCTCTTAAAGAGAACAAATCGATCCTTTCTTTAACTGACGAACAAAAGAAATCAGCATCGACTTGAAGACATCCAGATGCTAACATGGTAGAGGAGGAGATGCGTTTTAACTCACCAATACATTTAGCAAAACTCAGCCACAACTCGATGAGAGACACCAAACAGCGGAAGCCTGAGCAAAGTGACTTTAACAGAGGAGGGGATAAACCACAAAAGATCCATTTGCGAACGGCCAAGTGAATATTACCAATGGATAGAGAGGTGCAGGCCACCAGCTCCTCCAAAATTTTAAATGAGGGACAATTAATAAGAACTTTCCCATTGGAACAACAGTCGAAAGCCCACTCCCAATCTTGCACGTTACAAAAATTGCTAAGAAATGCATTTAAGGTAGAGTTATAGACCGCACCCCCCCTAAAAAGAAACAGCACCATATTGCTCAAAGAACTTCAATTTGTCTGAGAATTCAGAATCATAGAAGAAAACCACAGTGACCTGCAACTTAGAAGTCAACGAGAAGGGATCAGGATTGGCGACAGGGCCGGCAGAGACAGCGGATGGAATGCGCTGCGAAACTGGGGGAGTAGGGAGGAGCGGAGAAGAGGATGAGATCTTTGGGTGCTTAGGCTTAGTAGCTTGAAGATCCGCTAACTTCGATTGAAGAGAGGGGAAATCAAGCGCAGCAATGACTTGGTCGGAGATGTGGACCCCCACCGACAAGCCCAAAATTTGTTGTACAGAAAAACAACGATTACGGGGGTGACCCGACTTTGAACAAAACAAACATTTCATGTTGGCCGAACAGAATGCCCTGATATGCCCCACCTGGAGACAGCGGAAGCAGTGCAAAGGTTGGGGATGAGAGTGAGAGAAAGATGAAGAAGGTTTAGAAATGGAAGACGGGGAAGAGGTAAAAGGGTCATACAAAGAAGGGGATCAACACCCTAGAAGTTTTGTAACGACCCGGATCCCCGTTATCGGACATCCGTGACATCACCAAGATCATTGCCTTCAAATGCATCTCAACACAGTAAATAACGTGAAAATTTAAATATTTTTATTGCCATCAGAGTTGTTACATTAATAATTACAAATATCAAACTATCCTTGGACGAGGAATACAAATTACATAACTTTATTACAACTATCTACAAGAATACTTAAACATTTCTTGTGAAGCCAGTGGCTGCCTTTCAGATCGGCAATCCCTTGGTAACTGCCGAAACTCCGTTGAGTGGTCTATCTGCCCCCTCTGGGACCTGCCCCTCGGCTTGAGCCTTCTGCTACGCGACCCTGACAATTCTGCACCCGCTCGAAGGGTAGATGTGCATACTGCCACTACTTGGATGCCCTGCTGATCTAGGGGTGGCAAACGGGCCCAGCGGGCCGGGCCGGGCCCAACCCGCGCGGGTTGGCACGTTTGACTGTGCGGGCCGGGCCGGGTTGGGGTCTTATGCGGGCCGGGCCGGGCCGGGTCAGATTATGATTTGGGTGGCCCGCCCAACCCGTGAACCCATTAGGGCTCAACCCGGGTTGGGCCGGGTCGACCCGCGGGTTGGCCCGTTTAATATATAATTTTTTTTTTATTTTTTTATTTTTTTTTGGGTATCTTAAATGAATAAATCGAACTAATAATAATAATAATTTTACAAATGATGTATACAATTATACAAACAACCATATTTTTGTTTGATGAATATTACATTTTTTAAAAAATTATAATACTAAGTAAGTAATACTACTAGTCTACTAATAAGTAATAAATTATACAATTCTTCAAATATCCCCAAATGATGTTTAATTATAATACTAAGTCTAAGTATGTAATTCAGTAATAATACTAATAAGTAATAATACTACAATTCTTAAAATTGAATCAAATATCCCCAAATGATGTTTAATTATAATACTAAGTAAGTAATAATACTAATAAACAAAAAAAATCGTAATAATAATAATAAGATTGAAAGAGTGAAATTGACAACAAATTTCGAAATTTTATTCATATGAATTTAAGTTGTACAATTTGAACAATTTATAACGAAATGAAGAATTCAATTCACAAATAAGTTTTATACAATAACATATTTCTTAATTCTTATGTACAATTTTAATTGACTACAATTTTTCTAATTTAACATAACAAGAAAAGCTATTGTTGTTGCTGTTGTTGTTGTTGTTGTTGTTGTTCTTCAGGCGAGTTGCTCCCACTTGTGGAACTCGATAGTGCTTTCCCTTGCGTCCTATCTTCAGCCTTCAGCCAGTCTTCTGTGCATACGAGCATCTCTAACGTCTCGGGCTTCATCCGATTCCTGTAATCTGATAGAACCCTGCCACTTGTAGAAAATGCACTCTCAGAAGCAACTGTAGAGACAGGAGGAGTTAGTAAATCTTTAGCCATAATTGATAGAATACTAAAAGTGTGTTCATGTTCTTTCCACCACTGTAAAATATCTAGTGCAGAAGTAAAAGGCTCAGCATCTTGTTGGTTATACCAATTTAATTCATTTGGTTGATTAGTCCTAGGTTTTTTAGATTGAATTTTTTCAAGTAAACTAAATGTTCTATCACCAATTCTACTTTTACCTTTAGAACCACCAGAAGAAGAACTAACTACAGAAGTTGTACTACTAGAAGCAAAACGTCTATCATAATAATCATACAAGTTATTTAACGTGGATTCAAATTTAACTAAAAAACTAGCGCAATCAATTGTTAATTCTACAATGTTATCTAAATATCCAAAAAATATTTCTATCAAATTCTTCGTACCTTCAAATTTGATACGAGGATCCATAACAGTAGCAACACAAATCAACATAGGAGGAGGAAAATAATACTTCAAAAATTTAGTAAATGCAGGTTTTACAATGTCACTAATATAGGTATCATTTAACATTTCGTTAAATGTTTGAACCATGCTAACTAATTCAATAAAAATGCTACTAGAAGTAGATTCATATGTTTTTGAAAATTTTAAAGTTGCGGTTTTAAAAGGTTCTAAAAATTTCAACAAAGATTCACTAAAAAACCAATCGGCGGCAGTCATTTGAAAATTAGGCATATTTTGTGCGATACAAAAATCATTTACAACTGCTTTATATTCGGTGACAACATTTAGTAAATCAAAAGTAGAATTCCATCGGTGTCTAACATCCTTTGGAAATTTTCTAAAAGGAACATGTCTAGCTCTACACCAAGCTTTCCATTCTTGTAGAATGCTTGGTTTTAATGCAATAAAATGTACACAATCTCTAATTTTAATTATATATGGATCAGCTATAGCTAATGCATCTTGAACACATAAATTTATAATATGACATGCACACCTAACATGAAAAATATTGTCAGATGGAGGGTTTAATATTCTTTTTAAAGTATTAATTGCTACATTGTTGTTAGATGCATTATCAAAACTAATAGCCATAATTTTATCGCGAATATGAAAAACATCACAAATTTCTAAAATACGGTTTGCTATTTCAGCGCCACTATGGGGATACGGCAACGACGCAAGTGATATGATTCTTTTATTAAGAATCCAATCATTGTCGATCCAATGACAGGTTATTCCCATCGTTGGAATATTGTTGACACCCGTCCAACAATCCGAAGTTAAACTAACCCTACAAGTTAAACTATATAAAATTGCAATCAACGCGTCCTTCATTTCCATGTACACTTTAAAACAATCCGATTTGCAAGTATTTCTCGGAATTCTTTTAAAATGAGGGTTTAAGGCCGTTTGATTAAAATTTTCCAAGTTCCTACTCTCGGAATAGGTAAATGGTAACTCATCCTTAATTACTAATCGGGCCATTTCCCGACGAACAAGTTCGGGATCATAAGGGTGGCTATCTACTTGACCGGTCCTAGGGTTTATTCTTTGTTGGCCTTGTAGTTGATCAAGAAGATCTTTATGATTATTTAGGATGTGCCTACTAAGTGTACCAGTTCCGTCACCCTTCTTGAATTTGTATAGTTTATCACATGATTTACACGCTTTCACACCTACACCCGGAGTTTCTGCGTCCGGGATATAATGATAAAACTTATGCCAATCGCTAGTTTCTCCTCTACTTTTCCTACTACTACGGGGTTGTGTGGTGTCGGTTTGTTGTTGTTGTTCTTCTTCTAATTGTTCATGTCCAACATCATCGTGTGTACCCCATTGTTCCATAGTAGGATCAATGTAATCTTGGGCGGGCTCAGTAATTGGGACAATTGGTGGCCTACGTGAAGATGAGGAAGAATCTTGTCCACTACGACCGCTACCGCGTGATCTAGACATAGTGTAGTAATGTGGTATGTAAAAAAAAATCTACAATGTAGGGGCGGACGAGCGGTGAATTATACAAAAAAAAACTAAAAAACAAGAGGGTTGAGATAGAGAAGTTCAAAAAAAGAACAATAATTTTAACTACAACGCAAAAAAAATAATAACAAGAGAAAAGAGATAGAGATATTTTGATACCGTTCACCGTGGAATACGCGTATAAAATAAAACCGTGAAAATTAGAATATAATAGAAAAGATGGAGGAGGGCTTTGCCGATTTCGCAATTGAAGAGTTGAAGTAGATTTGAGTCGATGGTTGAAGAGAGTTGAAGACGTTGAATTTTGTTTTCCGATACGACCGAAATTTGATCGTGTATACGCCTTCTTGTACACTTGTTTGATGATTGCTACAATTGTTCAATTTTTTTTTTTTTTGATGTATAATAGTAGAGAGAGTAAGAGAGGGAGGTGTGATTTTTTTGGAGATTTTTTGGGGCTATTTATAGACTTAGAATTGGGAAAAAACAAAACAAAAAAAAAAAAAAAAAAAACCTATCTAACGGCAGCAGCAGCAACGGCTCTAAGAGCCGTTGGCTGCACGCTGTGAAGCCCAACGGCACGCGCCCAACGGTCAGCCCGGCCTCGAACCGCGGGTTTCGACCCGTTCGACCCGCGGGTCGAACGGTCGACCCGCCACGGGTCGGTAGGTCGAAATTCGCGGGTCGACCCGCGGGTTGGCGGGTCCAATTCGCGGGTTGACCGGGTTCGTGGGCCGGGTTTGGCGAATCGAATTCGGGAAAAAAGCGACCCGGGTCGACCCGGTCCTATTCACCGGGTTCGACCCGAACCCGTGAAATCCTTAGGCGGGCCGGGTTCGTGGGCCGGGTCGCGGGTGGGTCGCCGGTTGACCCGGCCCAGTTGCCACCCCTATGCTGATCTCGTGCTTTCCTATACTCGTGACCTGATATCCATGTACCTAAAAGGTGGGGTACGTCAGTAATTCTACTAACGCAATGCTGATAAGGAAACATCGATCCTCAAACTATCACACTCACAATTCATCTTGAATGGAAAATTCAATGTGCATCCTGATTTCCTAGTGTTCGTGTATGTCATGACCTGAGTCTAATGCAACAATACAGAGTATAGGACAGATGCACTTAATCTAATGTCAGCAAGATTCTGGATGCACATGCATCCCATACTACATGTGACCCAGGTCAAGCCAACGTACTTAGTCTAATGCAAGCGAGACTTTGAAAATGTATGCATCCCATACTGCATACTTTCCAAATCAAGCCGTTGTCTCCATGTTTAGGGATTAGAACCCTCGCTATGCAATGCATTCTAATTTGGTCTACTTCCTGTTCCTGATAGTATGACATGGTTAAGGAGGTGAAAATAAAATAAAAGAAATAATGCGGGGTGCTACCCCGAAGTCACCAATAATTACTGCGTCGAACCATCCTCGAAAGCTGTGACGAACTTACAGATATACCGCGGTATATCCATTGCGCAAAGATCCTTTATGATCCATTCGTGTCCACCAACATAGAACATGACAACCTCGGAGGTCCTAAAAATACCCCCGATCTGCCAGGATATCAGTATCCCGTTCTTACCATGGTACTTCAGGAATTCACAGTGCAAGATACGCACCGCAGTGCGTATCCCTAATGACAGGAAGAGACAACCAGTATCACCACTTAGTGCTAACTCTCAGAACAAGTTGGATTATAGGGAATCACCCCTAACACCAATTCGGTCTTCAAGCGAAATAATAAAAGAAAAACTAATCAATGCAGTTCACTAAAACAAGTTGTTACTCAATCATACTCGGTGTCAATTAATAAAGTCGAGCCTGACTGGTCTGTCAAGGTAACAACCATCCCAGAATCACATCCACTGATTCCCAATACCTTCATAGGTCAGCGACCCAAAATAATCCCGGCCCGTGACCCTCAGCGAGTGGTCTAACGGCGCCCTGATGGTGTAATACAATTTAGTGAAGGTAAGTACGCACATAATTATCCTTTCTGGACTTTTGACAGACTCAGGCACCGAGGCACCCAATACAATCTAACAGAGCTATATCCCACTTCACTCATGTCCATCATGAGTACATGCACAGGAACTTGCTTAAGTTCCGAATAAAATGCTAAAAACCCATCCTTTAAATCTGATAGCTCACGATCACCATATTGCGGTAGGCAGAGGGTTCCTCATCAATTGTCCGATGGAACAATCAAGAAATACCAGTAGCTGTGATCCCAGCCACACTCATCGGAAACCAATACGCTCAGAATTTCCTAAAAGGGTGAGGAGATCCGTTGCCATCCCCTAGTCGATGATTCCCTCAATTTCCTTTTAAGGGACTCAAGTCCCCGAGTTAACTCAAAGCTTGAAGTCAGTCTAGACAATAGGTTGCTAAACTCATCATGTCCATAATTTCCAGCATACAAGTCAGAATTGCTTGGTACCTCCCATTCTGGAAAGGTAAGACCCTAGTCTATAGCTCTTCAGTTGACTATTTCCTCAAATTTAATCTTCTTGTCATCCAATAACCCTTATATACTCTTAGTAGTACGTTCCTTTTCACACTTGCTGCACTTGTCCGATATCATGAGAGTTCACTTAGTTATCGAAATTACTTGATTCCGGATCCTATGGGAAGGTGGGATTGTCTACTTTAACTTCCTATTTGGACACGTCCTCAGATTCAATTCTTAATGTTCTCAAAGATACCAATTTCCATTGGGTGCATAACACGGGAAAAGTTTTATTTCTCTAGTAAACATTTTCTCGACAAGGCCAAATTTGTCCCACTTTGGAAAATCATAACTTCCAACCTACAACCTGGAATTTCAAAATCCTAGTTGGGTTAGAAGGCTATGATTCCCTACTTCCAATCTCTAGTTGGCCAGTCGTCCAAATTCTTAACAGATAAGCCTAGGAATATCTATCTCCACGAACTAGACAACTCGTACTAGGCTGAACGTACCCTACTTTAAAATTCAATAGTAAATCATCCCTAAGTCCAACGATCATGAAATTTGAGATTCTCTATCTACACATATACCATTTCATCGTGTCCAAAATTCACATTCAGACTCATTTCACACAACGATCTACGACTCCTCAAACATAGCTACATTTCAGCTATTTATTTCCAGCAGGATGTTTACTGCCCCTCACTAATTACCCTTGAAACCTCATCAAACGACTTCTAAAAATTATAAAATTTGAGATTCATCAAATAGACTCATACCCCAAGCTACTCCCAAAATTTCGTAGCAAAATGATAAACGTACACGAAGTTATGGCTTTTTGAACTTCAGCCCAAATCACAGTCAGCTTCAGCCGACACCTACGGACCAGTCACATTCTACTATATTTTTGGGGCATCAAACAACCACGGAAAATTACAAAATTTAAGACTATGGTTGTAGACACATACATGAGCGTCCCAAAAAATTTTCAGCTCAAAATTCCCTGTCATTTCCGAGATATAAAATCGGAAAGACACCCAAAAATCATCACAGCCAGCAGCCATTCTGGCTGCTTACTGTCCGGACTTGGACCCGCTGTTTGGGCTACTAAAATGCATCCAAAAATAATGAAAAAAATCATGGATACTCTACATACATAGTAGAACAATACCCCAGAATTTTAGCCCAAGATTCCAAACCGTTTGGGCGTAAGAAATTCCCCAATATACCCTCACAATCATGCTACTTAATCAAACTCAAAAGAATAATTCTCTACCATACAATTTATCTTTTCTTAGCACTACTCATGCTCAATCATGGTAACCAAATCATAACTATCACTACTACACATCCATTCATACCAAAACAAAGTAAATACCAAAGAGTTCAAAAGATCACCCACTTGAAGTTTTGCAAAAGAATCTCCTTGTAGCTTTTCTCCTAGCTTGCTTGCTTGCTTGCCTTGCACTTGAATAACTTGGCCTACACCCTCTCCTACACTTCTTCTTCTCCTTCTCTACTACTCCTTCTATTCTAATAGACTTCTTCCTTTTCCTATATATATATATATATATATATATATATATATATTTGAACAAAGAGGAATGGAGAAGGCTTAGGAGGAGAATAGATGGAGTTTGAAAAATGGAGTGAAGTGAGATGGGGGTGGGGTTTATATGGGCCGGCCTTGGAGGGTGGGTGTGGTGTGGATGGAGGTGAGGTGTAGGGATGAGATGGACAGTAGAATGGGTGAAGGAATGAAGGGTAGATTGAGTGCCAACACACCATGCAAGAAGTTTCATGGAAACTTCCTTGGAACCTTCAAGGAAACTTCTTATTCCATAAGTCAACCTACACATGGTGAATTAATCCCACCATTGGATCTCATCAAGATCTAAGCCATGATGTGATGCTAGGGTTCCTAACCCTAGGTTAGGTCAAGGAACCCTAGGTCATCTTATTCCCATTCTAACCCTAGTGCACAAATACAATTTATATTTAATCAAGCACTAGCTTTAATTGAAAGTAACCCATATATTAAAATCTATAAAATATAGGTTTTGTAGAAATTATAGCTTCCTCCCGACAATTGTCTGGTCGAAATAATCGGGACGAAACTATAGTTTAATTGAGAAGATATCCCGAGTTTATCTCATCGGGTTCAGAACAGCTCGTATGTCTGGAATCTCTCAATTTAACTGATAATTTCTAGGAGAAAATGTAATCGTGTACAATAGTTAGTCAATGCACGGGTTATAGTGCAAAATAGCCATATGCTATTTTGCGGGGTATTACAAGTTTCTTCTGGGTGGGCCCACCAGTGCGGGCCCACCAGCGAGAACAGGGCGAGCAGTGGGATACCGTTTAGACGGCCCACCAGAATTAGTAGCCAATGAAACCTCATTGGAGGAAAAACTTTCCGCATTAGTGATATTTTTTTTTAAAACTACATGAATCCAAGATGAACCCATAGTAGCCCAAAGCCCGTTCAACAAAACACAGCAAAAATGAATGGAGGGAAAAAGAGCGAAGCGGAAAAGTCAACGAACCAGAACTGTAGCAATTCAGCTGAACAACCAAAAAGCACCTGAAAACCAAGAGATAAGTCTCCAAAATTCAAAGGGAAAAGAAAAAGACTACAATAAGAACAAGGCACCAAAGTGCCAGGGGAGGGATAAGAACAACCGCAGGCAGATGAACTTGGAGCGAATAGTATCGAAAAGAACCACTACCAACAGCACAATGACACTAAAAAGGCCACTATGAAGATCCTGACACTGCTAAACGTTGCCAGGAACAAGCAGTGGAAGAAATAAGAGAGATAAGAGCGGACCTCACACAAAAAAGAGCCACCAAGCGCTCGGAGCAAGCCCAAAACACCGCCAGAATACTAGAAAATCGAAAAAAATAAATTCACAGTAACAGGCATGAAAAATCACGAAGAGCTGGCCAAAAGATGCAGTGAGGGCACAGGATCGCAGGCAAGCCCCCTAATCAGGACTCGGAGAAGACAGGGAACACCCAACACCGCACCACGTTAACAACACACCAAAGACGACATAATAGCAACCAGAGAGCACATCCAGATCCATCACAAAAACTCACACAAGAGGAACCTCACAGCTACTGAAGCACAACGATGGATCACGCCTGCGAGCAGACACCACAGGGGAAAAGGGAGAGACCCACAGTGGGAGCTGGAGATAAGACTGCCGATGGGAAAGCCTCGAAGGGGAAGGCAGAGGAAGAAAGGAAAGGCTAACGAAGCGAGGACTCGAGGGAAACTGAGGACACGGGTCGAGAGATGGAAGCGAGCCGAACACAAATGATGAAGGGAGGAGGGTCGAAAAAGAAAGGGCAGTTTTCGGCCACTTTCGTGAGATTTTTTATTTCCCTCATTTTGTGGGATATAGTACACTATTTTCGATCACTTTAATGAGATTTCTTATTTTACTATTTTTGGCCTCATTTTGTGGGTTACAATCCACAGTTTCTGACAGTTTTCATGAAATTTTGTATTTGACTTTTTTAGTCTCATTTGTGGGTTATATAGTCCACAGTTTTCGGCAACTTTCGTGAGATTTTTTATGTCCCTCATTCGTGGGCAATATAGTCAACTGTTTCCATTTTTTTTTGTGAAATTTTGTATTTGACTGTTTTAGCCTCATTTGTGGGCTATAGTCCACAGTTTTCGGTCACATTCGTAAGATTTATTATTTCCCTCATTTTGTGGGTTATAGTACACTGTTTTCGATCACTTTAATGAGATTTCGTATTTTACTATTTTGGCCTCATTTTGTGGGTTCTGTCGGTTTTCGTGAAAATTTTGTATTTGACTGTTTGAGCCTCATTTGTGGGCTATAGTCCACTATTTTCGACCACTTTCGTGATATTTTTTATTTACCTCATTTTGTGGGCTATAGTACATTGTATTGGATCAATTTCATGAGATTTCATATTTTACTGTTTTGGGTTTATTTTGTGGGTTATATTCCACAGTTAACGGCCGTTTATGTGAAAATTTGTATTTGTCCACAGTTCTCGGCCACATTCATTAGATTTTTTATTTCCCTTATTTTGTGGGCTATATAGTACACTGTTTTCGATCAATTTCATGAGATTTCTTATTTTACTGTTTTTTCCTCATTTTGAGGGTTATATACCACAGTTTCCGTTCGTTTTCGTGAAATTTTTTATTTGACTGTTTTAGCCTCATTTGTGGGCTGTAGTCCACAGTTTTCGGCATCTTTCGTGAGAATTTTTATTTCCCTCATTTTGTGGGCTATATTACACAGTTTTTTTTATCACTTTCTTGAGATTTTGTATTTTACTATTTTGGCCTCATTTTGTGGGTATAGTCCACAGTTTCCGGCCGTTTTCGTAAAATTTTGTATTTAACTGTTTTAGCATTCCGGCCGTTTTCGTAAAATTTTGTATTTAACTGTTTTAGCATCATTTGTGGACTAGTCCACTATTTTCGGCCACTTTCGTGAGATTTTTTATTTCCCTTATTTTGTGGGCTATAGTACACTATTTTCAATCACTTTCATGAGGTTACTTATTTTACTGTTTTTAGCATCATATTGTGGGTTACAGTCCACAGTTTCCGACCGTTTTCGTGAAATTTTGTATTGGACTTTTTTAGCCTCATTTGTGGGCTATAGTCCACAGTTTTCGGCCATTTCGTGAGATTTTTTATTTCCCTCATTTTGTGGGCTATGTCCACTGTTTCCATTTTTTCGTGAAAATTTGTATTTGACTGTTTTAGCCTTATTTATGGGCTATAGTCCACAGTTTTCGGTAACTTTAGTGAGATTTTTTATTTTCCTTATTTTGTGAAATTTTGTATTTGACTTTTCTAGCCTCATTTGTGGGCTATAGTCAACAGTTTTCGGCCATTTTTATGAGATTTTTTATTTTCCTCATTTTGTGGGCTATGTCCACTGTTTCCAATTTTTTTTGTGAAAATTTGTATTTGACTATTTTAGCCTCATTTGTGGGCTATAGTCCAAAGTTTTCGGCCACTTTCGTGAGATTTTTTTATTTCGCTCATTTTGTAGGCTATATAGTACACTGTTTTCGATCAATTTCATGAGATTTCGTATTTCATGAGATTCTCTCATTTTGTAGGCTATAGTACACTTATTTTACTGTTTTTCGATCATTTTGGCCTCATTTTGTGGGTTATTTTCCACAGTTTCCGTTCATTTTCGTGAAATTTTTTGTTTGACTGTTTTAGCCTCTTTTATGGGTTATAGTCCACCGTTTTCGGTAACTTTCGTGATAATTTTTGTTTCCCTCATTTTGTGAGCTATAGTACACAATTTTCGATTACTTTCTTTAGATTTCGTATTGTACTATTTCGACCTCATTTTGTGGGTTATAGTCCACAGTTTCCAGCCGTTTTCGTGAAATTATGTGTATGGCCGTTTTAGCATCATTTGTGGGCTATAGTCCACAGTTTTCAGTAACATTCATGAGATTTTTTATTTCCCTTATTTTGTGGGCTATATTACACTATTTTCGATCACTTTCATGAGATTCCGTACTTTACTATTTTTGGCCTCATTTTGTGAGTTATAGTCCACAGTTTCCGGCTGTTTTCGTGAAATTTTGTATTTGACTTTTTTAGCCTCATTTGTGGACTATATAGTCCACAGTTTTCGGCCACTTTCGTGAGAATTTTTATGTCCCTCATTTTGTGGGCTATAGTCCACTGTTTTCAGTTTTTTCGTGAAATTTTGTATTTGACTGTTTTAGCCTCATTTGTGGGCTATAGTCCACAGTTTTTGGTCACATTCGTAAGATTTTTTATTTCCCTCATTTTGTGGGCTATAGTACACTGTTTTCGATCACTTTCTTGAGATTTCGTGTTTTACTATTTTGGCCTTATTTTGTGGGTTATAGACCACAGTTTCCACCCGTTTTCGTGAAAATTTTGTATTTGACTGTTTGAGCATCATTTGTGGGCTATAGTCCACTGTTTTCGACTACTTTCGTGAGATTTTTTATTTACCTCATTTTATGAGCTATAGTACACTATTTTCGACCACTGTCATGAAATTTCTTATTTTACTGTATTTGGCCTCATTTTGTGGGTTATAGTCCACAGTTTTCGGCCGTTAACGTGGAATTTTGCATGTAACCCCTGTTTTCATAATTAAATATTTCTTGTATATTTTATTTATTTCGAATCATTGTATATTTTGACGTTAATTTCTATTTCTATATAATCAAACTATTTATAATATATAATGTTTGGATTATTTTGATGAGTTTGTTAAACTTGAATCCCATCCTGATATATATATTATTTTATTTACTGTCATTGTTATTATTGTTATTATTACTGTTATTGTTTTTATTATTTTTATTGTTATTACTATCATTAAACTCTTTGATTTATTAATTTTAGAAACCCTGTAGATCGTAATCTATATTTTGTGATTATTGGAATATGGATTTGCTTACATTTTTTTTAAAATTTAATTAATTATTGTTTAATGTATTTTAGCCCAAATTAACCCCGATTTTCTATTGTGTTATTAGTATTTGAGTATTAACATAATGTATACTTTTTGATTCATTTGTACTATTGTACTACTATTTATTTATTTGTTTAATTATTTGTTTTTAATGTAAAAATTATTATTCATACCCAAAATCCATAACCCAATTTTCTTATTGGATAATCCACCCTATTAACCCAAAACCCTGTAACCCTATTTATATAAATAACCCTAAACCTAACCTAACCCTACCCCCTACCGTTTTACCCTAATCTACCCAGCTGCCATACTCCATCTTCTACCCTATTCTAAACCCTGCCTCTTCATCTACCATCCTACCCTATGCAGCCGCCTATACCTTCTCATCGTCTTCTTCTTAACCCATCCTCGACCCTATTCCGGCCTTCCTACGACGACCGCAGTATCGCAGCAACTCTGCTGCAACCTCCCATTGTCTCTTCCGCTCGACTACTGAGCACTCCGCACGGGATCCTCGACGTCCCCGCTGTGCTCCACCCCTCTCCCTCAGCCTGGTGCCGCGCCGCTGCATTGCACCCCCTGCGTACTCCCACTATGCCACCCTTTTGCGTCGCGACAGCCCTGTTGACCACAGCACCAGCCGTTCACCCCGTCGACACCACGACTGCACCCTCCACCACAGCACAGCAACAACACCTGAGACAGCCACAGTCTCCCTATGTGCGCCACCCTATGCTGCTCTTCCAGTTGCTCCGCCATCGACTGGCCTGCCACTGCCGCAGTCGAGCCCCGCCGCCGTGTCCCTTGGCCGCTGCCCATAGCCGTCGGCAGCATCCCCCTGTGGTGTCGCAACAACTTCTCCCCCCTGGGTGGTTCTCTTGTTGGGTTATTTGGATCATGAGTTTTGATCAAGTGGATCGGGGGCCGTCGATCGCCTTGATGATCTTGATCATAGCTCTTGGATCTCAACCGTCGGATCTTCATTATCATCTCATTTTGATCATCATCATCAAGTGATCCTGGATAGCCCGATCGTGACTTGATCTTCATCATCATCATCAGATCTTCATTATCAACACCAGATCAGATCTCAGCCATCCAATTCGATCGTGATCATCAGATCAGATCAAAGAAGATCCAACTGTCCGATCATCTTGATCTTGATTACCATCAAGATCCACACTGATCCGATCCATCTGATTTCGATCGTCGATCAACACCCTCATCCAATCAAGGAAAGTATTCTCCTTGTACAATTTATTATCCTAGTACAAGCATTTAATTGAAAATACTGCAAATAGTTAGTAGTTGTGACTCCTCCATGTCTCATCGTTGTTGATCTTAAATTTCTCCTCATCGATTCCATAATCTTAAGAGTCACAACCCTTTCGTTGTTGTATTTACAAACTAGTTGGACTCATTTATCTCCTAGTCACTTGAACACATGAAACTAAGAAACCCTAGACTTGTGGATGTGTGTTGTATCATGTATGTGATGATCTTGCATTCCTTGAGTTGAGAAATAGATGTTGCGTGCTGATTTGATAACCACTACATTCGTATTTGTATGACACATTAATCTAGACTCATAATAACCAATTATCTGCAACTTATATATGAAAGACATTCACACTTGCTGCTGATCTGGACTTTAGTTGCTGTTTCGAACCCTTATAAATCAAAATCTTAATTTGAGCCCTGAATATGAAATGTATCTCTGAATGTCAAGTTATCGATAGCATTCGGAATTTTTAAATGCCAAGTTACGGTCTAGGAGATATCGCAGTTTTACTGCTGCTGTGTCGGTAGTCGCATATTCACAAAAACTACTGCACTTCTTTAGTTTACAAATTATTTTAACTGTAATTTGTAAAATATGAAATCCTATGAAAGTGATCGAAAACAGTGTACATAGCACACAAAATGAGAGAAATAAAATTTCACACAAAAGTCGCCGAAAACTTTGAACTATTTCTCGCAGATGAGGCTAAAACAGTAAAATACAAAATTTCACGAAAACGACCATAAACTGTGGACTATAACCCACAAAATGAGGTCAAAACAGTAAAATAGGAAATCTAATGAAAGTAATCAAAAACAGTGTACTATAGCCCACAAAATGAGGGAAATAAAATTTCTCACTAAAGTGCCCGAAAACTATGGACTGTAGCCCACAGATGAGGCAAAAACAGTCAAATACTAAATTTCGCGAAAGCGGCTGGAAATTGTAGACTCTAACCCACAAAATGAAGTCAAAACAGCAAAATACGAAATCTCATGAAAATGATCGAAAACAGTGTACTATAGCCCACAAAATGAGGGAAATAAAACTTATCACGAAAGTGCCCGAAAACGATGGACTATAACCCACAAAATGAGGCCAAAATTGTTTAATTCGAAATCGCATGTCAGTGATCGAAAACAGTGTACTATAGCCGAAAAAATTAGGGAAATAAAAATTCTCACTAAAATGCACAAAAACTGTGTACTATAGCCCACAAATCAGGCTAAAACAGTCAAATACAAAATATCGCAAAAACGACCGGATGCTATGGACTATAACCCACAAAATGAGGTCAAAATAGTAAATTACGAAATCTCATGAAAGTAATCGAAAATAGTGTACCATAGCACACAAAATGAGGGAAATAAAAGTTCACTCAAAATTCGTCGAAAGGATTGGACAATTGCCCACAGATAGGCTAAAACAGTCAAATATTCACGAAAACGACTAGAAACTATGGACTATAACCCGCAAAATGAGGCCAAAACAGGAAGATTGGAAATCTAATGAAAGTAATCGAAAACAGTGTAGTATATCCCACAAAATGAGGGAAATAAAAATTCTCACTAACGTGCACGAAAACTGTGGCCAATAGCCCACAAATTAATCTAAAACAGTCAAATACTAAATTTCGCGAAAGCGGCTGGAAACTGTGTACTATAACCCACAAAATGAGGCCGAAATAGCAAAATACGAAATCTAATGAAAGTGAACGAAAACAGTGTACTCTGGCCCACAAAATGAGTGAAATGAAACTTATCACGGAAGTGCCCGAGAACGATGGACTATAACCCATAAAATGAAGCCAAGATAGTTTAATTCGAAATCCCATGTTAGTGATCGAAAACAGTGTACTATAGCCAACAAAATTAGGGAAATAAATATTCTCAATAAAATGCACGAAAACTGTGGACTATAGCCCACAAATGAGGCTAAAACAGTCAAATACAAAATTTCGCGCAAACGATCGGAAACTGTGGACTATAACCCACAAAATGAGGCCAAAATAGTAAAATACGAAAATCTCATGAAAGTGATCGAAAACAGTGTACTATAGCACACAAAATGAGGGAAATAAAATTTCACTCGAAAGTCACCGAAAACATTGGATTATTGCTCGCAGATGAGGCTAAAACAGTCAAATACAAAATTTCACGAAAAGGACCATAAATTGTGGACTATAACCCACAAAATGAGGCCAAAACAGTAAAATAGGAAATCTAATGAAAGTAATCGAAAACAGTGTACTATAGACCACAAAATAAGGAAAATAAAATTCTCACTAAAGTGCCCGAAAACTATGGACTATAACCCACAAATGAGGCTAAAATAGTCAAATACTAAATTTCGGGAAAGCAGCCTGAAAATGTGGACTATAACCCACAAAATGAGGCCGAAACAGCAAAATACGAAATCTCATGAAAGGGATCGAAAACAGTGTACTATGGCCCACAAAATGAGGAAAATAAAAATTCTCACGAAAGTGCCCATAAACGGTGGACTAATATAACCCACAAAATGAGGCAAAAATAGTTTAATTCGAAATCGCATGTGTGTGATAGAAAACAGTGAACTATAGCCGACAAAATTAGGGAAATAAAAATTCTCACTAAAATGGACGAAAACTGTGGACTATTGCCCACAAATGGGGCTAAAAAAGTCAAATAAAAAATTTCGCGAAAATGGCCAGAAACTGTGGACTTTAACCCACCAAATGAGGCCAAAATAGTAAAATACGAAATCTCATGAAAGTGATCGAAAAAGTGTACTATAGCCCACAAAATGAAGGAAATAAAATTTCACTCAAAAGTCACCAAAAACTTTGGACTATTGCTCGCAGATGAGGCTAGAACAATCAAATACAAAATTTCACGAAAACGCCCAGAAACTGTGGACTATTACCCACAAAATGAGGTCAAAACAGTAAATTAGGAAATTTAATGAAAGTAATCGAAAACAGTGTACTATATAGCCCACAAAATCAGGGAAATAAAAATTCTCCCTAAAGTGCCCGAAAATTATGGGCTGTAGCCCACAAATGAGGCCGAAATAGTCAAATACTAAATTTCGCGAAAGCGGCTGGAAACTACGGACTATAACCCACAAAATGTGGTCGAAACAGAAAAATACGAAATCTTATGAAAGTGATCGAAAACCGTGTACTATAGCCCACAAAATGAGGGAAATAAAAATTCTCACAAAAGTGCCCAAAAACGGTGGACTATAACCCACAAAATGAGGCCAAAATTGTTTAATTCGAAATCTCATGTCAGTGATCGAAAACAGTGTACCACAGCCGACAAAATTAGGGAAATAAAAATTCTCACTAAAATGGACGAAAACTGTGGACTATAGCCCACAAATGGGGCTAAAACAGTCAAATACAAAATTTCGCAAAAATGGCTGGAAACTGTGGACTATAACCCACAAAATGAGGCCAAAATAGTAAAATACGAAATCTCAGGAAAGTGATAGAAAACAGTGTACTATAGCACAAAAAATGAGGGAAATAAAATTTCACTCAAAAGTTGCCGAAAACTCTCGACTATTGCTCGCAGATGAGGCTAAAACAGTCAAATACAAAATTTCACGAAAATGACCATAAGTTGTGGACAATAACCCACAAAATGAGGACAAAACAGTAAAATAGGAAATCTAATGAAAGTAATCGAAAACAGTGTACTATAGCCCACAAAATGAGGGAAATAAAAATTATCACTAAAGTGCTCGAAAACTATGGATTTAGCCCACAAATGAGGCTAAAAAAGTCAAATACTAAATTTCGCGAAAGTGGCTGTAAATTGTGGACTATAACCCACAAAATGGGGTCGAAACAGCAAAATACGAAATCTCATGAAAGTGATCGAAAACAGTGTACTATAGCCCACAAAATGAGGGAAATAAAACTTATCACAAAAGTGCCCGAAAACGATGGACTATAACCCACAAAATTAGGCCAAAATTGTTTAATTCGAAATCGCATGTCAGTGATAGAAAAAAGTGTACTATAGCTGACAAAATTAGGGAAATAAAAATTCTCACGAAAATGGACGAAAACTGTGTACTATAGCTCACAAATGAGGCTAAAACAGTAAAATACAAAATATCGCGAAAACGGACGAAAACTGTGGACTATATATATATATATATATATATATATATATATATATATATATATATATATATATATATATATATATATATATATATAACTCCCAATACTCCCATATGGGACAATTCCCACATCTCTCTCTCCTCTATCCCGTGAGCACATAAACCCAAGCCTGGGCCCCATGCCCACGTCAACAGAAGAGAAGTAGGCAGCATTACTGCCTTCACAAACCTGGGCGGGCCCCACTTGGCCACGCCACCATCAGTGTGACGCCAGCATCCGAAGCAGCACATGCTGCATTCTTTCCCCGTGGGCCCCCCATCCAATAAAACCAAACAAACCCCCTATAGAGATTCTATAGGGCAATATATATATATATATATATATATATATATATATATATATATATATATATATATATATATATATAGGGAAAAAGGGGTATGAGCAACTTGCTCATTTAGTAAATAAGCAATTGATGATGTGGCATACATGAGATTGGACAATCTTTAAAAGGGTTAGTTGTCCAATGCATCACATGCATGCCACATAATCAATTGCTCATTTACTAAATGAGCAAGTTGCTCATATCCCTTTTACCCATATATATATATATATATATATATATATATATATATATATATATGAGTCTATTATTAGATGGTGAGTTGAGCTCCTTATTGTGAGTTGAAGATCTCGGCCATCTGATCGCGATCCGATGGCTGAGATCTCCTCTGCCCAAACTTATGAGATGGTGAGCTTTCGTTGAGGGCATTTTGGAGATTTCGAAACTCATCTTCCTCATGCGCATTTCTCTCTCTAGTGCTCCGTTCGTCTCATTCCTGATCTCAAACTCAGAAACCCATCTCAAAAACCCTAGCTCGTTCTCAAACTCGCCCCTAAATCGAAATAAAATCAGCTCAGCATCTCATTTTGGAGATTTTGAAACTCATCTCACTCACGCTTATTTCTCTCTCATGCTCGCTCGTCTCATTCCTGATCTCAAACTCAGAAACCCAAAATCGAAAACCCTAGTTCGTTCTCAAACTCGCCCCCAAATCAAACCAAATCAGCTCACCATCTCATTTCTTTCATCCCCGATCTCAAATCAGAAAACCCAAATCGAAAACCCAAACTCATGAGATCTGTCTTCAATTTGGGGGCATTTTGTAGATATCGAAACCCTTATCGCGGTGGGTTTGGCTGACGCTTGATGCCCTCTGTCATCGACTGCCATTTCAGGCTCAGATTTAGGAGGGAAGTGTTTAATTCTCATACATGCTTTTATAATTTGTGTTCAATTTCTTGCATTTTCTTTTGGTTGTGTGTGTAGGCAATGATGAATCACATTTTGATATAAGTTATTTATTTATTTTTTGGGATTGAAATTATTGTTTTGAAGCATATTTGGTTGTGTGCCATGATAATTATGCAAAGTTGAACAGAGTTCAGGGAATGAGCGGGAGAGAAGATGGGGAAGAAATGAATGAATGTTGTGAAATCCCTAATGCCCTCAACAGTTAGCTTACATTTAAGTGATCTGAGTCAAGCCCAATTCATCTGATATTTGGGCAATGATGACACACAATGATTGAACGTATCACTATATTTTTGTAATGGTTGGATGCGTATGATTTGGATACTCATTTAAGCCTTTTGGGGTTTGATTCTCTCTTTCAGTGTGTTGGTGTAGGCAGTGCTGTGAAACACTTTATGATCTAAATAATTTTTTCAGCTTGTTGTATTTATGCTTGATTATTTATCCGTCATATTCTAGTTGGCACGGCATCCCAATGCAGCCCTACTGAGCAAAGTGCGTTCTGAGCCTACTTTTTTTTTTACTCTATATATATACATGAGTAAATCTCTTATGAGATGGTGAGAAGAGGCCCTTACTGTGTGCAAAAGTTCTCAGTCGTAGGATCTCTTGAAGTTGCGTCCGACGACTTTTAAAAAAAAACATTTAATAAATATTTTTTTGGCCAGGGACTCCTTGGACGCAACATCATGTTGCGTCCAACAGAGGGGGCCCACCTTTTTTTTAAATTTTAAAAAAACTTAAATCGTTGTTTTTAATTAATAAAAAAATCGTAAAAATCCTAAAAATTCGTCTGACGCAAAGGAAGTTCCGTCTGTTTTTTTAAAATATGAAATTGGTAAAAAATACCAATATACAACTAGCGAATTGGCCAAATGCTATATGCATTTATGCATATATACATTTTTTAAACAATGACGACTGTGGATGCTCTAAGTAAATATAACAATACCAAAAATCAGGTCACGACGTACATTGTCACACAAGAATTATGGGATAGACATATAATTCATAATACTCATTCGAGTCTCTCAACCCTCTCAACTTCAAAACCCACATGCGAAACATGGTCTAGAATCGAACTCCGCTCTTTCGGGACTTACCCGGTTTACCCGATATCCGGACCCACTCTATCTATAAACCCGAACCCTATCGCGTAACCACTCTCCTTCCTCTTTAGAGAGAGAACGAAATAAAGAAAGAAAGGGAGATAAGAGCATCCACAATCGTTTGTTATATTTGCCAATTTTTCATTTTTTGAGAAATGGCATGTTGCAGTCGTTTGCTATTTTGCCATTTTTTCGCAAAATAGCTACAGTTATTTCTCATTTTTGAGAAATGAAATGACCATTCTCAAATTATAAGAGACGGTACAACATTCCCCGTCCCAATTATTTCTCTTTCTTTGTTTTTAATTAGGTTTAGCTATTATTATATTATTTAATTTATTTAATTAACATATTTTAATAGTTAATAAGTAATTATTATTTTTTTTTAACGAAAGAGAGGGTACAACATGTATCATCTCTCTCATTTAAAAAAAATACGCGACGGTAAATATTCTACCGTCCTACGCAATTTTTTTAGAAAAATAAGAATATTATAGCAAACAATCGCAAGAGTCTTTCGCTATTTGCTACTACTGTAGCTGCCATTTAAAAAAAAATGAGAAACAAATGCTCTTAAGAAGACGGAGAAAGAGAAATGGCGACAACTTTGTTAAGAAACTACAATCACAACCTCCTCTTCTTCTTCACAGAATCAGAGATAACTCCTTTTCGAAAGATAACCCCTTTCCGCTCCCTCTTCTTCAAACCCTCTTCCTCTTTTCGCCCAATTCTCTCTCATTCCAGTTCCTCCTCTTCTTCTTATTCTACAAAGGGTACTAGTACTACTAATACTATTGAGAAAGATCATAATGGTGGTTCTGAGCTTCAGTTGTACAATACTATGTCGAGGAGCAAGCAGCCCTTCAAGCCGAGAGTGGAAGGGAAGGTGGGGATGTACGTTTGCGGAGTCACTGCTTATGATTTGAGCCATATTGGGCATGCTAGAGTTTATGTCACCTTTGATGTTATCTATCGGTTAGTTCTATTTGCTTCAATTTTCAATTCCCATTTGTTTGTTTCTCAGTCTGTTTAGTAGGATAAAGATTTGAGTCCAAATTTGGCCTTAATTTCCAATACCCATCTGTTTGTTTGTGAGTTTTGTTGCATCTTGTGAGTCATTGTAGAGATCTTCGTTGGTGTTTAGGATGGAATTTCCATCTTTTTTTTTCTTTCTTTGGGGATAGATGGTTGTTAGTTGTAGAATTTTTGCTGTTGGAGAAGAGGGAGGGTGAAGATGGAGGAAGTGATGTAGGGATTGGGATTATGTTGGATTTTTGAGTTTGGAGGACATATGGTAATGGTGAAGTAGGAGGAAGAGGTGTTGTGGTAAAGATAGGATTTTGATTAGTGTTTGTGTAGGATATTGGGTAGTGTTTGATGTATGAGGTTTAAGTTTGGGTTGCGGTTGCCCTGATGATGCTGATGGCATGGTGGTGGTAACCGAGTATGATCTGAGTATAGAGTTAGGGGTCTAAATGTTTAATAAATGAAGCTGGATTACAGTTAGAGAAAATTTTCGTTATAGAATTTGAATAATTATGATATGCCATTAGTGAAGAAAGGATAATGGTTAGATAATTAGAATTGCATTCTTACTGCGATTTTACCTTCTGTTTTAAAAAATAAATAAATAGAGATTTTACTTAGTTAGGATGGGATTGGAGCAAAAGTCCCCTACTAATTACTGGGGCATGGCATACACTTTCATTTAAAGTTGCATGATTTTCAATTATTTCTAATATGTTGGTCACTAACTGATCCATGTAGACTGTATTGACTACATTTAGTGGCATTCATATAATATTTCTTATGTGATATTCACAGGTATTTGCAACATCTAAAATTTGAAGTATTTTATGTGCGAAACTTCACCGATGTTGATGACAAGGTGAGGCTGCTAGAATTGTTATTTTGCATCTTGACTACTATTTTAATTTCCACACGCTCAGAGTGTCATTGATCCATAAATCTCATTAATCCTCAATTTTCTGCTGTAGTAGATGCTGCGTTAAATTATCCATGTGAAAACTTGGTGTTTACCTTGTACTGAATGCTTAATGTGGACAAGAGGGGGATCTATACCTTAATAGAGACAATTATGAAAGTTAAGAAAAATTAACCTTCTTATATGTAAGCTTTGAACGATAATTAGGTCCAATAAAAGTGTCTGCTTTGAATTGATGCCTTATTTGATGAACAAGATCCCAAAAGCATGTGTAGGGTATAGTGAGCAAAGGGTTATATGATGGAAGACAAATGGTCTGTTGTGTTCCATTATGTCCTTCAACCCGGGACAACTACCACAACTATGAGTTATAACTTATATATTGACTAAATCTTTATGTAGGGTGTTAATAGTCATAGATGATCCATGAAAATCAAATATGCTAATCGTGTAAATAATTATGAATAACTTCTCTCTTTTTACATATTTGAATAATAGAGGTATAAAACTATTCAATTCAAATATGATGTCAAGTGAAACACCACTCGGTAACAAACATAATAATATTTTCAATAGTTAGTTAGGTTAATTCACAATTAGCCAAACTGTATGGTAAATAACAAAGATAAACAAATAAATTGTAAGTCATTATAAATTGTAAGTCATTATCTTCCTTTTTATAAGTTGCCTTGCATATTTTAACTCAAAATTTACACACTCATGACACATTGAGGCATTCAATAAATTATGCAATAGCCGAGTAAACTTATACAAAGGCGAGGCAAAAGGCTATGGAATGTCAGGATATGCTAGAACTGAATGTACAAGTGAGCTAATCTGGCCAACCTCATTATGAATTTTAATACAAGGAAAACCATGGACTTTTGTAATTTAATTAACTTGAAGCATAAGAAAACTAATATTCTGCCTTACTACCAAAGCTGACCTACAACAAAGATACAAAGGAAATAACTAAGATAATCTATATTTGCTTTGAATCGTATTTAAGTGGCAATCGGCCTAATGGTAGCCTGTAGTCCTACTGCCTAGAATCTATCCAATGAAGATCCTTATCGTAAGATCTCTTTCTTCAACCAATTTTGTATGAGGAGTTTGCAGTTGACAGTGTGATAATGGGAACAGTGACCTGCTTTATTAGCTTACTGTGCATTAATATCTCTACATTGTTAAAATGAAATAAAGATTATGGCCACATGTTTGCTGATATCCCATATTCTACTGTGCTATGCATCTTCTATTGCTTTATATAAGAACATCTACACCAATTGGATAGCCATTTGGGTTGCCATTTTGAATTTTGGCAACCTAAAAAATGAGTGGTTGTTTAATATCCATAGTTGTCATTTGGGTTGCCAAATATGTATATAATAGTATATTAATAGTGTATATTAATAGAATATCCCATATTCTATTGTGCTATGCATCTTCTATTGCTTTATATAAGAACATCTACACCAATCGGATAGCCATTTGGGTTGCCATTTTGAATTTTGGCAACCTAAATGACTACTTTCTAAAAAATGAGAGGTTGTTTAATATCCATAGTTGTCATTTGGGTTGCCAAATATGTATATAATAGTATATTAATAGTGTATAATAATGATGTAAACTTGACCCTAAGTAAAAAAAATTCAAGAATATTAATAGATTAAGGGTGTGTTTGGCCCAGCTTAAAATTAGCTTCTCTTCTCCTTTAAAAGGAGAAGCTGGGCCAGACAGATACCCATGAAAAACTCTACAGAAGGAGAAGTAGCTTAATTTTAGTGAAGAAAATGAGCTTTGATAGAAGCCCTCCAGAGCAACTTCTGGCTTCTTTTTTTTTATTTTTTTTTTTTTACGTTTCTCTTTTTATTCAACGCCCCATTGCCCCTTTGACCGCCATCGAGCGTTGAATTCCCCCTCGACCGCCATCGCGGATGCTAGCTGTGCATTGAAATGCGCGCCCCACATGGCCACCGCATCCTCGTCGTGAATGAACCTGTCGGAGGTTTCTAGAAGGTTGAGGGCTTTGAAGAAGATGTGCTTTTGGGGGGAGGGATATCGCCGACGAGGGAGTAGGAGCAGAGAGGAGGGAGTGGGCTCGGAGCTTGAGGGGGAGGGAGGAGGGGATGCGATCGAGGAGGTTGTGGGCCCGCTCGAGGTGGAACTTGGCGTGGGTGAGGTTGTGGGTGTGGGTGAGGAGGTCGGAGAGGCAGAGGCGGGTGTGGATTTCGGAGAGGGGGAGAGGGAGAGGTTCGATTGGATGAGGGATTGGGTGCGGATTTCGGAGAATGTTTTTTACACTTCCAAATCAACTTTTCAAAAAGTTTCAACTTTTAATTTCAAAGCTCTACTTTCTGGCTTTTCCTTCTAAAGTAGCTTTAAAGCCCCAAAAAAGCTAGGCCAAACGCAACCTAAGTTTACCAACATGTAATGCCGATTAAGTTAGAAATTAAAACTAATTACTGGTTTGATGGTTTTTTAAGAATTGAAATAAGTTAACAAGCCCAATTAAAGATTCATGCCTAACAATCAACAATTATACTTAATCGTTCTTAGCATGTAAGATATGCAATAATGATTTGTACCCTAATTAGTATGTAGAAGCACACAGTCAATATCTGTGGACGACAATAAATTCAGATAATATTCTAGAGATGATTGACAGTATCACAAATAATTGAAAAGTGGAAAGAAATTACCGGGTTCGTAGACATGATTGCGATGTTGCTGAATTTGAGCAGCAGGTGGCGCTTGGGGCCGGTTGCGTGAGGGTGCAGCCAGGTGAAGACCGTCAGCAGTCGAAAGGTGGTCAGGGGATGAGGGATGGTGGCACGGGCTGCTGGAGTCGGTGGTGGAAGTTTTAGGAGATGGGGAGAGGGAGGAGAGGAAGGCAGCGAGGGAGTCGACGATGACAAGGAGAAGGGGGGCCTCGGGGTGGTCAATTGGAGAGGGGGAGGCGGCGACTGAGGTCGCGATGGCGTGGAGCAGTGGAGATGGGGGCGTCGAGGTGCTTCGGGGTGCAGGAAAGATGGGTTCGGTGGAAGAGGGAGAAGGTGGATTTGGGGGGGGGAGGGGAGTTTGGCAGCTGAATAAGAAGGAATTAGGGTTTGGGGTTAAAATAAAATTAGGGATTTGGGGTGTAGTTAGAGCTTTTCACAAACCCTAATACTTTCTTAGGATTTCTCACAAACCGTAATCTTCTTTTATGGTCTCACACACAAGAGGAGAATGAAGAGCAACAACTCAACACAATAATTTTTTAAATTAATAATAGCATACCTTGTTATTATTCTCAAGGCCTATATATAGGTACAAAACAAAATCTCAATACAAATCTCTAAAATATTCTAATGCAAAAAATAAAGGGTGTAAATTATATAACTACTACATATGACTAAAATGCCTAAAAACAAATAAAAAATGCGGAAATAAAGATAACTATGCACTTGAGTAGCCATCGTAGACGATGCTTGCATTGACAGAAGTGCTCAAATCGTCTCGAACTGATGTCCTCATCATTCTCTACGTGCGGGAGAGAACTCGACATAGTCGAGTCAAAACCAGTGATCCTATCATAGTGTTCTAAAAGATATGGATCCAAGCGCTAGAGCTTCTCACGATCGCTCCAAGTGTCCTCCGACTTCGGTTTGTTATTCCATCTCACCAAATACCTATGAATACCACCATCTCTAGTAAAGATTATCTGATCATCTAAAATATTATTTAATTTTTTTGTCGGTGGGTAAATAATATCAGGTAGAGGGGGAAATATGGGAATGCACTAGGAGGCTGCAGGGTAGACTCATCTATAAGAGGATTTCTAGGGTTAAATTTTGAATGCGGGATGCAAATGTGGATGTATACTCTGAGAATCTATGATGTTCTAACACAGAGATAAAATCTATGGGCTGCCAAGTGACTTGAGAAGGAATGTGTGACTTTGGTACATTCAATGGAGGTGATTGGATCGACTGAATACAGTTGAGAGACTGGACATTCTCTTCTTCATCGAAGGCATCACTTACATACTATGAAGTACGGATACCGGTACGATGTGCGGGTACGACACGACACAGGTACGGAGATACGTGATTTTACAAAAAAGTAGGATACGAGTACGTTGGTGGGTATGTTAAATATAAAATAATTTATACTATATTTATAGATATAAAATATTTTTCTTATTAAAAATGCAAAAATTTAAACCATTTCATAGAATTATAAGAATACATTATAATTATGAGCATTTTAGATAAAAGAAATGATAATCTAACGATCAAATCTTTGGGTAGTCTTATTTTGTGTTTGTGCATAATTGTAAACAACAAACTTTTAAAATTACTCTAGGATCCCATGCATTTATTTAAATATAATTGTCTAAAAGTTGTGAAAAATGTATTTAAAAAATTGAGTGCTCCTTGGGTGCGCACCCGGGAGTACCCAAGGAGTATCAGCACCCGATACGCACCCGACACGGGTATGTTGGCCATTTGGAAGTATCCGTACTTCCTAGCTTACATCTCTACTACTATAATGGGAGAAGGGGTTAGTGTAATTTGTCCTTCTACCAACCCGTGCAACGCACGTGTTGGGTTGTGGACTAACTTTGGTAAATATTTTCGGCAGTGGACCAGTTTGGTAAATATTTCCGAAAGTGGATCATTTTGGATATTATTTTCTTTTTACCCTTTTCATTATCCCTTCAATGGACTAACTTTGGTAAATATTTTCGACAGTGGATCAGTTTGGTAAATATTTCCGAAAGTGGATCAGTTTGGAAATTATTTTCTTTTTACCCTTTTCATTATCCCTTCAATTTTTTCCACGTGCACGTGTGCACGTGTATAATACATGAGGTTCATAGGTAAATTCATTGTTAGGCTCATCAACAATGACAGCAGTACCTTCTATGATATCGATCCTACTGGGGCTGGGTCAGTTGGGACAGTTGCCAGCAACATGGCCGTATCTCTTGTATTTATAGTACTTAGTGAGAGAATCAATCTTAGAGTAGTCTCTTTCAGTGTTCTTACCTGTGTTGTCATTTCTAAGTAGATAGGGATCTGAAGTAGACTTGTTTGGATAAGACTTGTTGGGGTACTGAGAAGAGGGGGGCTCAAGTCTAGAGGGGTCAGTGGAGGTCATTCTAAAGGAATGATATCTCGAATCGCTGGACTTGTAAGATAAACTTGCTTTATGGAAATCCATATCGAGGATAAGGACATAAGCTGCTGCCAATGAGTCCACATTTCTATGAATTAGCTCATTCTTAAGATCGGCTCGTAGTCCAGCTCTGAACCTAGAGAGAGTTTGTTCTTCGCTCTCTTCACCTAAGACATTGCACCGAATGAGAGTCGTCGAACTTATCCACATACTCTTGGGTGGATTTGCTTCCTTGATAGAGTCGGTTCCACGAATCTAGCAGTCAGGTATGGAACGACAATGACACATCTCTCAGTGAGCTTCTGTTTCATGGCTTCCTAAGTGGTTATGGGTGCTAGGCCTCGACCTCTGCGGGTGTGTTCAAGATTGGTCCAGTGTTGTTGAACTTTACCAGTTAATTTCATCGTGGTAAATTGGACCTTCAGGATTTCGCTCATGTCAAACCACACGAAGTAGTGGTCCATAGCACGGATCAAATCGAGATAAGCTTGGGGTTCCATGTGGCCTCCAAAGTGGGGAACGTGAATCTTAACGTTCTTCTTGTATTGTTCGCCAGGGTCATGATCTTGACGTCGACCGTCACGATTATTCCCCTGAGAGATCTGACGATTAGCATGAAGCTTGGGGACAACCTTCTGATTTAATTTCACTTGCTCAAGCCGTTCATAGATATTAGCGAGAGTTGCATGAATTGCATTTGCAGCGAGGGTAGTAGAATTGTCAGTGTTGTCCATACTGAAATTTGGGAAAATGTATCCTAAATACACCTAAAAATGATTTTAAAAAAACTGAAATGGTCTAAAATAGTAACCCTAAAAATGATTCTGAATGAATTGCAAAAATTACGACTAAATGATGCAAGAACTAAGGTTTTAATGATGTAAACTTAACCCTAAGTAGAGAATTTCCAAGAATATTAAAAGATTAAGTCTATCAACATGTAATGCCGATTCAGTTATATATTAAAACTAATAATTGGTTTGATGGGTTTTCAAGAATTGGAATAATTTAACAAGCCCAATTAAAGATTTACGCCTAACAATCAACAATTATTCTTAATCGTTCTTAGCATGTAAGATATGCAATAATGATTCGTACCCTAATTAGCAAATAGAAGCACACAGTCAATATTTGTAGACAGCAGTAAATTCAGATAATATTCTAGAGATGATTGGCATATCATAAATAATTGAAGAGTGGAAAGAAATTACCGGGTTTGTAGACAGGGTTGCGATGTTGCTGAATTTGAGCAGCAGGTGGCGCTTGGGGGCGGCTGCATGAGTGTGTAGCCAGGTGAAGATCGTCGGCGGTCGAAGAGGTGGTTGGGGGGTGAGGGATGGTGGCACGGTCTGCTAGCGTCGGTGGTGGAAGTTCGGGAGATGGAGAGAGGGGAGAGGACGGCAGCGAGGGAGTCGACAATGGCAAGGAGAAGGGGGGGCGTCGGGGTGGGTGATTGGAGAGGGGGAGGCGGCGACTGAGGTCGCGATGGCGTGGAGCAGTGGAGGTGGGGGCGTTGAGGTGCTTCGGGGTGAAGGAGAGATGGGTTTCAGTAGAAGATGGAGAAGGTGGATTGGGGGGGGGGGGGGTTATGGCGGCTGAATAAGAAGAAGGAATTAGGGTTTAGGGTTAAAATAAAATTAGGGATTTGGGAGTGTAGTTAGAGCTTCTCACAAACCCTGATACTTTCTTAGGATTTCTAACAAATCCTAATGTTCTCAAATGGTCTCACACACACAAGAGGAGAATGAAGAGCAACAACTCCACACACAATAATTTTTTTAATTAAAAATAGCATACCTTCTTATTATTCTCAAGGCCTATATATAGGCTCAAAACAAAATTTCAATACAAATCCCTAAAATATTCTAATGTAGAAAATAAAGGGTGTAAATTGCAAAACTACCATATATAGCTAAAATGCCTAAAAACAAATAAAAATTGCTGAAATAAAGATAACTATGCTACTTGAGTAGCCATCCTAGGCAATGCTTACACTGATAGAAGCGCTCAAATCTTCTCGAAATGATGTCCTCATCAAATAGTATATATATATATATATATATATATATATATATATATATATATATATATATATATATTGGGTTGCCAAATATGTATATAATAGTATATTAATAGTGTATAGTAATGTATAATAGTGCATATATATTCAAATTTGGTGTGAAAAGATCAAAAGGTGTGATGGGACATTTGACAATGCCATTTAGGTTGCCAAATTCGAGAGAAAAAATGGCAATTCTCAAATTTGGCAACCAAAATGGCTAGTTGGTGTGGTTTTTTTTTTGCCATTTGGGTTGCCAAATATGAAAATGGCAACCCAAATGGCAAGTGGCGTGGATAACTTTTGTTTCATAATCTTTGGTTGATGTGGTTATCTAGTTTTCATTTACTGACCGACCTTACTGCAATAGCATAATTGTTTCAATTGAATTTCCTCTGTTGAGCACTGGCTCAATAAGGTTCTAAATCGTTACCATAATCCATATTAATTTATTAATTTTTATTACGAAAATCTGTGTACCAACTGCCCTTCACATATGTGTTACAGGAATACCTGAGTTATGCACTTTTGGAATTCTGTAGATAATTGCTAGAGCAAATGAATTGGGGGAGGATCCTTTGAGTCTAAGCAACCGCTTTTGCAATGAATTCCATGCTGACATGGCTTATCTTCATTGCTTGCCTCCTTCAGTTGAACCTAGCGTTTCTGATCACATGAACCAGATTATAGATATGATTAAACAGGTATGCATACTGTCCATATTCTTTTCAGTTACTGGGATTACTTTATGGATAATGTAATTTGGTAATTCATTCTTGTTTATATTAACTTCAGTGGGAGTTGCAAAACACAACTCATCAAGACATTACTCGTGAAGATTTTCCAAAAATTATCATATGCCCACCCAGCAAGTAAGATCTACACCAGGAGTTCCAAATACATTTCGTCAAGACATTACTGTTGAAGTTTACAAATAAGATCAACACAGTGTACAGTGTTAGACAACTCATTAGATTATAATTGCTCAGTTGTGAATTTAGTATTGCATTCCTTACTATTTTGGTTATTGAGATTGATGTGTCCCATTCTATAGATTACATACATTACAGTCTAGTAATTGTTGATATGATATCATCTACTTTTATAAAATCTTTCTACCTTCGGACTGTCACATGATTCTAAAATTGATTGTTAAAATACTGTGATCCAATGCAAATACTTCAAAACTCCGGAAGCAAATCAAGTTCTGATTTTTTTTTAAAATATACTTATTTTGCAGACTATTGTTTTATGATATATTTTCAATGTAAACCTGGAAAGAAATGTTGTTAACTTGTTATTATCAGTCCAGATTATAAATTTAGAACAATATCATGCATTAGTATTATTGTATACCGTCATGCATATCATTTGTATTAAATGGTTTCTTTCTCCTAAACAGATATTTGATAATAATTGTGCCTATAAAGTAGATGGAGACGTCTACTTTTCTGTTGATAAAATTCCTGCTTATGGTCAACTATCTGGATGGAAACTAGAGGACAATCGAGCAGGAGAGAGGAGAGAGGGTTGCTGTGGACTCTAGGAAGCAAAATCTTGCTGATTTTGCTCTGTGGAAGGTAAGAGATACAGAGATACACCCAGGCTTCTCATAAGGAGATATACCCTCACTTCTCTTAATCTTACGTCCATTCTTTCCATATTTGGTTCTCTTTCTTTTTTCGTTTTATTTTAATTTTATATGAGAAAATTGTTGTGGTTGAGAGTAATTCGTTGCCCTGTTAAGATGCGTACACTACTAAGTGCTCCGCTACCTGATGTGGCACATTTTCATTGCCCTATTATATTTATGGAACTGGATGCTGTAATAAGTATGTATCACGTCATGCAACAAATAGATAGAGCTCAAAATAGATTATTATTGCTAGGGGTGGCAAACAGGTCTGCAGCTCTACTAAGAATTTGTAGAATCCACTTGAGGTCCCGACCCCACTATTTCATAAGGTCACTTGCAATTACAACCATTCTTATAAACTTGCCCAAATATTGTGATTGCAACCACAGTTGCATCTGCAACTGTAATTGCACTTGCAAGTGCAACTGCAAGGCAACCAAATGCCTCCTAAGTACTATTTATACAGGGGTTTCATGGACCCTTCAAGATCCACTAAATTTGCTAAAAATTCAAATCAGGCGATTTGGGTCGGGTTGAAATGGGGTTTATCTGTTTATCGGGTGCTATTACCACCACCAAGTGTAACTGATGAGGACATCAATTCTGTTTAGTTTATTTTGAGATTTAACCCTATGTAGTAGTTTTACATTTTGCACCCTTTTCTTTTATGCATTAGAATATTTTTGAGATTTTAGAATATTTGAAAATTTGTTTCAAAGTTTGTTTTGAGCCTATGTATAGGCCTTAAGATTAATGAGAAGTTATGTTATTCTTGATTAAAAAAAATTATTGTGTTAAAGTTTTGTTCTTCATCCCTCTTTTTGTGTGATAGAATTGAGAGATATTAGGGTTTGTGATAAATCCTAATAAACTTTTAGAGTTTGTGATAAACTTTAAAACTACCTCCAAATCTCTAAATTAATTAAACCCTAAACTAATTTCCCCCTTCTCCTATTTCTTCTTCCTCCTCGTTGGGAACCCAAAACCCATCACAAAGCCCTACCCCGACTCTTTGTCCTCGTGTCCCCCTTCCTCCCCTCATCTGCCTCCCGACGCCCTCTCCGTCGCCCTCACCCAACCCCCTAGCCGATCTCCTTCCTCCGCTCGTCGCCACCCTCCCGCTGTCTCCTCGTCCTCCACTACACACCTCTGTCGTCCCTTCAGCCACCATTGCCACCCTGTGATGCTCCTCCAACCGCCATCTCCATGCATCTAGCCCCACCGATCACCTTCCCCGTCGCCACTGCCACCCCGTCGACTGCCCCATTGCTCGCCCTGCCTCCCTCCATCGCCAGCAACCCCGAGACCCCCTTTCTCCTTGCCGTCGTCGACTACAACCACCCCGAGCCCCCCCTCGCTGCTCCTCCTTCACATCTTGGCGCCGCCCTTTGCGGCGTCCATCGACGGCCGTCTGCACCCCTAGTGCCACGTATTGTTCAGATCCAGCAACTTCACGACTTTTTCATCGCAACTCGGTACTCTTTCCTCTTTTCATTTATTTGTGATACCATTTATCATCTCTATAATATTATTTGATTTATCTGTCATCTACAAATATTGAGAGTGAGCGTTTCTACTTGCTAATTAGACTACACATCAATATTGCAACTTTTACTTGGTAAGAATACTTAGGGATATAATTATTGATTGTTAGAACTGAGTCGTTAATTGGCCTGTTAAACTTAATTCAATTCTTGAAAGGCCATCGAACCGATTAACTGTTTTAATTTCTAACTTGATCCGCATTACATGTTGGTAAAATTAATCCTTTAAAATTCTTGGAAATTCTTTTTTTGGGGTACGTTTTACATCATTTTGGTATCAGAGCGAAGGTTCAAAATCCTAGTTCTTACATCATTTAGTTATAATTTTTTGCATTCATTTAGAATCGTTTAGTTTTTTATTTTATTTATTTTTTCGTTCCTTTAGATCACTTCAGATTAAAAAAAACTTAGGTGCATTTAGGATACGTTTTCACAAATTTCAGCAAACACGCGAACCCCTCCTCGAACTGAAATGGATAACTCTGATATTTCCACTACCCTCGTTGCCATTCAAGCAATTCTTGCCAATATCAATCAGAGGCTCAAGAAAGTAGAATTGAATCAAAATGTTGCCACTAAGGTTCATCGTTAGATCCCTCAAGGGAATGATCGTGACCCTGACAAATAGTACAAGAAGAACGTTAAGGTTGACATTCTCCATTTTGAAGGCCACATGGAACCCCAAGCTTATCTCGATTGGGTCCGTGCCATGGACCAGTATTTTGTGTGGTTTGACATGAGTGTTGCCCTGAAGGTTAAGTTTGCCACGATGAAATTAACTGGGAAAGCTCAACAACACTGGGCCAATCTTGAACACACCGTAGAGGCCGAGATCTGACCTGAGTACTCATCTCTTCAGTACCCCAATAAGTCTTACCCAAGCAAGCCTACTTCACATCCCTATTCACTTAGAATTGACAACATGGGTAAGAACACTGAACGAGACTATTCTAAGATTGATCCTCTCACTAAGTGCTATAAGTGCAAGGGATACGGTCTTGTTGCTGGCAACTGTCTCAGTCCAAGTAGGATCAATATAGTAGAGGGTACCGCTGTCATCGCTGATGAACCCGACGATGAGTTTACCTATGAACCTCATGTAAGTGATGACTTTGAAGAAGAAGAGGATGACCAGTCTCTCAACTGTATTCAGTCTATCCAGTCACCTCCATTAAATGTACCTGAGTCACCTATCCTTTCCCAAGTCATTTGGCAGCCCATAGATTTTATTCCTGTGTTAGAACATCACAGTGTCATAGAGTCTGCATCCACATTTGCATCCCGCATTCATGAATTGCATAGAGAAAATTTCAAGGAAATTAATGCGAATAATTTTAACTACAAGTTAATAACAGATACTAGAAGAAAATTTAAAACTTTTGATATTGATAACGAAGTGATGGTTCAGATTCGTCCGGAACGGTTTCCAGCTGGATTCGTTAAGAAATTGAACACATGTTCTGCAGGCACATTTAAGATTCTACATAAAATCAATGATAATACCTATGTCGTTGACCGTCCTGAAGGTTTTGACATAAGACTTTCAATATTGAGGATCTAGTACTTTATGAAGGTTCAAAATTTAACCATAGAAATTCTTTTATAGATGAGCCTACCCTACAGCCTAATGGTGAGATTTCCATATTTACCCCTCTACCTGATACTATTTACCCACCGACAGAAGAACAATAATATTTAGATGATCAGATAATCTCTACAAGAGATGGTGGTATTCATAGGTATTTGGTGAGGTGGAAGAACAAGCCGAAGAAGGATGACACTTGAAGTGATCGTGAGGAGCTCTAGCGCTTGGATCCAGATCTTTTGGAGTGCCATGACAGAATCACTGGTTTTGACTCGACTGGATCGAGCTCTCTCCCACCTGGAGAGAATGATGAGGACATCAATTCTATTTAGTTTATTTTGAGATTTAGCCATATGTTGTAGTTTTACAATTTGCACCCTTTTCTTTTATGCATTAGAATATTTTTGAGATTTTAGAATATTTGGAGATTTGTATCAAGATTTGTTTTGAGCCTATATATAGGTCTTGAGATTAATGAGAAGTGTAACGCCCCGAATCCCAAATCACTGAATTCGGGATGTTCTACAGGATCTTTTCACTTTCTTTAGTACAATTTTACAAGGAAATTCAAATTTTTTCTTCATACATCAGAGTTACATCAATATTACACTTTTCTTTTGCACAACGGAAGTAAAATACAACAATTAAATAAATGTACAACAACATGGTACAATCTTTATGCATCCATTCCTCTCACACATGCAATTACCTGCATACAAACTGTGGGTACGTCAGTTTATTCAACCGACGATAATTATACATGGCCATCCTCTCTATGCCAGAAACAGTATAACGAATCTCGTTTCTTAACAATCACAGACTTGTTCAATATAAGCATATAAATCAAAGGGAACTCTTAATGATGTTGTGTCGTGATTGTGCACTTAATCCTTAATGCAATTATTTAGTTTACATGACACTAATGCACACTTGTTCGGATTCTATGCATCCCATACTACATAGGTCCGAGGGCAAGCCTCTTAATCGTTCTTCATTTTTGTAGGGTTCAATCCCTCGCCATGACTTACTCTACTTCTGTAATTACAGTGAGTATCCTAGATGATTCTATGAGTACAAGCATATATCCTGGCCCCTGGAGTAAAATTCTGTGCCATGTCTTGACTCATCAAGCATGCATTCTGCGGCAATTCAGCCTCCTCCCTGAACACAATCCTCTTGCAGTCACCAAAATATCCCACAAGCGTGACTAAGATCCGATCATTCTGAGTTGTGCCCGCGCCATGTCTTGACTCATCAAGCATGCATTCTGCGGCTCACACACCCGCACCGTAAACCCTAGTTCTCATACTTATGTTTTTCTCTCACTTTCATCACCCCTTCACTATGTACTAAATATTAGAATCATGAATACAAATCAAAGCTCTAGAGTTAGCCTCTCCACCAAACCGGACTTATCATTTCATTTCAATACATGACCAACCTTGGTCTTTCAATTCTCATTTCATTTCATTCATTTCACTGCCGGGGGAGACTTAGCTACTCTTGGTTTCAATTTACAATTCACAACTTCCAATTGAGCACTTTCAGCTCATCATTCATTTAGAGTCTCACAGACTTGCTCATCATGATTTAGCCTTTCATATTTATTTAATTCTCAATTCCCATTTATGATTCATTTTACATAAATCCACACAGTCATAAAAAGAGTTCATAGAATTCGATCATAAAGTTCACAATTTCCAACAGCAATAAATAAAATGAAATCTCATACATACCAAAGTTCACTCTGTACAGTCGACTTGGAAGGACACCAGTCGACTCATACAGTCAAAACAGGTTCATCATAAATACTCGGGATAGTCGACTGCTGCACACAGTCAGTCGGCTGTCCCGCAACCTTTCATGTTCACAGTGTCATCCACATGACAGTCGACTGTTCATCCATCAGTCGTCTGTTCTGGATTCTTTAATAGTACATTACCATGTTCAGCTCAGTCGACTGGCCACACGCACTAAGTCGACTGGTCAGTTTCTTAATTCCAAAACAGAGATTATCTTTCCAACCGTTCTCATATGCACTTTCATCACAGCATACATACATTCATATTTTATAGACACCACACTTCTTACTTGTTCAGTAACATGGTAGCATGGAATTTCAAATTACTAATATGTTCTTTTCTTTAAGGAAAACACTTTAAACATGCACTCACACTATTCATAATTTTCTTACGAAGATGAAGATATAAATCTCAAGTCATTATACTAGGTCAACATAATGGAATATCTTATTTCATGGAGTTGCTGAATATTCATACTTAAATCGATGCACCAGTCGGCTGAACACCTTGTCAGTCAACTGCACCGACAGTTCTTAGTTTTGTCAATCATCGCTAGTTCTTTTCATTCATTTACCTTCCCTCCATCATATGTGTCATAGGGAAAATGTAAAAATTAGTGATCACACGATTACGTCTATTTGCACATATGTTTATTCCCACATCATGAAAAATAATTGTCTCGTACCAGTCGACTGGTTCATGCGACAGTCGACTGTACCGACACTTTCGTTCTTATTATCAACAGCATGTTCAAGCAATTTCTAATACATTCAATTTACTTTTTATAACATGGTAGCAATCATAATAATCATGGTATAATTCCTACATTAGAAGTCCTGAGAAACACCTACCTTATATGAAGAAATAATCGAAATCCCGCAAAAGCTCCTCAATATAGTGAACGCCTCCTTGCTCCTTTGCTCCACACCGAACCTTCAAAGTGCTACCCGGCCTCCACAAAAAAGCACACACCCAACTCACAAATACCTCTCTTAATAAGGACAATCTTAGTGTAAAAGAGATGGGGAAATGGGAGGGGTATTTATACTAGGAAATAAGTAGAATAGAGGGCTAGGATTTATTGGGGAGTTATGAGATCAAAGGTTAGGATGCATTAGGGGGTTGAGAAACTACCCACACTTCACAAAATAACCACCCATGATCTATCCCACTACCCTACTCACATCCGGCCACAAAGGAAGGGTGCTCAATGCACGTGTATGCTAGATGCACGTGCATGCACAACCCACACTAAATAAAACTTGTACAAAGATAATAAATTTCTTATATAAAAAGTGTTACACAAAACAAGTTGTAGGAAATAATAAAAAGTTAAATTTATGGGCTTAAATCCATTTGGGCCAAAATAAATATTTTAAAAAAAGAAAATAAGCAAATTAACATTGGGCTTTAAGAAAATGTTTTATAGAAAACAATACACTTTATTCATCATGTTGAGAAATAATAGTCAACATGCTACACAAGCATACCATATGTAAAAATAAATAATCTTTCATATATTTGAAAAATCAGGGTATTACAAGAAGTTATACTATTCTTGATTAAAAAAATTATTGTGTTGAGTTTTGCTCTTTATCCCTCTTTTTGTGTGATACATTTGAGAGAATTATTAGAGTTTGTGATAAATCCTAATAAACTTTTAGGGTTTGTGATGAAGTCTAAAACTACATCCAGATTCCCAAAACTAATTCCCCCTTCACCTATTTCTTCTTCCTCCTCGTTGGGAACACGAAACCCATCACAAAGTCCTACCCCGACTCTCTGTCCTCGTCTTCCCCTTCCTCCCCTCATCTGCTTCCCGACACCCCCTCCGTTGCCCTCACCGAACCCCCTAGCTGTTCTCCTTCCTCCGTACGTCGCCACCCTCCCGCTGTCTCCTCGACCTCCACTACACACCTCCGTCGTCCCTTCAGTCACCATCGCCACCCCGTGACGCTCCTCCAACCGCCATCTCCATGCACCTAGCCCCACCGACCACCTTCCCCGTCGCCACTGCCACCCCGTCGACTGCCCCATTGCTCGCCCCGCCTCCCTTCGTCGCCAGCAACCCGAGACCCCTTTTTCTCCTTGCCGTTGTCGACTACAGCCACCCCGATGCCCCCCATCGCTGCTCCTCCTTCACATCTTGGCGCCGCCCCTTTGCGGCCTCCATCGACGGCCGTCCGCACCCTTAGTGCCACCTATTGTTCAGATTCAGCAACTTCACGACGTTTTCATCGCAACTCAGTATACTCTTTCCTCGTTTCATTTATTTGTGATACTATTTAATATTTATCATTTCTATAATATTATTTGATTTATCTGTCGTCTACAAATATTAAGAGTGAGCATTTCTACTTGCTAATTAGAGTACAAATCAATATTGCAGCTTTTACTTGCTAAGAAAACTTAGGGACATAATTATTGATTGTTAGAATTGAGTCGTAAATTGGCCTGTTAAACTTAATTCAATTCTTTAATGTCCATCGAACCGATTAACTGTTTTAATTTCTAACTTGATCTGCATTAAATGTTGGTAAAAATTAATCCTTTAAAATTCTTGGAAATTCTCTATTTAGGGTTACGTTTAAGATCAGTAACTCTACTAGTAACTCTACTTAGGGTGCAAAATTAGGCACTCAAAATTTTCTAAATTGCATTTGATGTCCACTTATGCAGTCAGCGAAGGCTGGGGAGCCGTATTGGGAGAGCCCGTGGGGCCCAGGAAGGCCAGGATGGCACATCGAGTGCAGTGCAATGAGTGCAGCTTATCTCGGCTACTCATTTGATATTCATGGTGGAGGCAGGGATCTTGTGTTCCCCCACCATGAGAATGAAATTGCTCAGAGCTGTGCTGCATGCAGGACCAGCTGCATTAATTATTGGATCCATAATGGCTTCGTCACTATTGACTCACAGAAAATGTCAAAATCTCTAGGCAACTTCTTCACCATTCGCCAGGTATGTCTCAAATAGTTGAATAGCTTTAATACAGCTGTGCCCAAATTGTGTATTGATTCATGTCAAGATTGGATTTGATTATATAGCAGTGTCATCAAATATCAAGTTTATGGTACAGGGTTACTATGTTACATTTTCCACAGTATTGGTGTTTGTAATTATTGTTTTTAACCTATTTATTATATATTCGTTTTCACATTTTAACTACTATTAACTAGGGAACAGTATGTGTTATTCATTAAACAAGTGTTGAACTTTTGTTATCTAGAAATCGTTCACGTGATATTAGTAAACAATCTTTCTTAAGAGTTCACCTATTTTCTGCTGTGTAGGTCAGCACTACTATAAATTTACTTATCATGTTTGAAAACTCGATGTCAGATGACTTGCACACTCCTGTAGCATTAGCTGCACTCTCTGAGCCTCTCAAAAGCATTAATGATCTCCTTCACACTCGCAAGGTATGGTTTTCTTTTAAATGTTTTTTTGTGGGGTTGGTCTTTATCCTTAACCTAGGCCTCCTTGTTGAGGTCCACTTAATTTCTAAATAAAGTAAGGACTGAAGTCACTTCCAACCCAAACTCATTTAGTGTCATTTCCCAGATTGAGGATAATATGGCTAAGGAACGAACTTGTTGTTATTTGGTGTGCCAGCGGAATGCTTTCCCACAATAACTTGAAACTTGTTCAGTTCTAAAACCCACCACATAATCTCCCTTGGATAATGGATGATAGATATTTGACACTCAGTGTGAATATGTTATCGCAGCTATACAAGACGAAATCCCAATCAAATTGTTCATGGTAAATAGTCAAAAATATGTTGCATCATCCATTTATTTAAGAAATGGATTGAGTGAAAGAGTCGTCAAAGATGCCGACGAGAAAACCATCCTCAATATACATGACATCAAATTGCTTGAGGGTGTTTTCCTGTTATCTATTTTGATTACAAGTGTGATATTATATATGCAGGGAAGGAAGCAGCTAAAAAGAATAGAATCCATTTTTGCCATTGAGAAAATAGTCAAGAATGTTCTTACTATCCTCGGATTGGTACCTTCGAGTTATAATGAGGTTAGTTACTTGTTCTCAGTTCATGTACAGAATATGTATATGTGGTTTTAATCTCCACAGGTTTAACCATCACAAACTATACCATTGCACATGCTTCCAGGTGTTACAACAGTTGAGAGAAAAGGCCCTAAAGAGAGCAGGACTTACGGAGGATCAAGTGTTAGAGAAAATAGAAGAAAGGAATACCCAAAGAAAGAACAAGGAGTTCGAGAAATCTGATGATATCAGAAAGGAGTTGGCTGCAGTCGGAATTGCCCTCATGGATAGCCCGCAAGGAACTACTTGGCGGCCCGGCATTCCTCTTGATCTTCAAGAAAAAATAGCTTCAACTTAATCTACGTTGAGTTTTGTTTTCCCCTTTCATGATTCTTACCATTTTTTAATGTGTTCTTTATCTGAGATTGTTATTATACCCAAAAAATGACCAATCTGATTATAAAGGCTTTTGTAGTAATTTATGCGTGTACAAATATAACATGAATAATCAAAAATTTTTAAAAATATTTTATTATTTATATTTATTATTATAATAATAATTATTATTGGATTTTAATTGTTGTCATTAATGATGAGGTGGAGATATTATTATTTCTGGCCAATCTTATATTAAGAGAGAAGCACTTGCATCTCATGTCACGAAAGTTCAACAATATCCCCAGTTCTGCACTTGAATCAATCAGTACATGGTTTGAATTATAAAGTCCCTGCTGATTCACCAAAGAAAAGGCAGAGAAGTTGTTACAATTGATAATTGGCTCTGCTTATCTATCACCTTGATAAGCACATTGGCTCTCTCCCTCTCATTTATTCATAAATATCCGGAGAGGAACAGAGTCTTCTTCACTTTCAAGATTCTTGTCTTCTCATCACCCATTTCGAGAGAGAAAGAAACAGAGGTCAGCAATGATTCCTTCATTTTTCTCATCTTTTTCTTTTTATGTGTATTTCTCTTCAATTTTTAGTTAATCATTCCAAGATTCTGCATTTCCAATCAAGAATCCCAGATTCCAAGATTCTGCATTTCAATCATTTTTCTCATCTTTTTCTTTTTATGTGTATTTCTCTTCAATTTTTAGTTAATCATTCCAAGATTCTGCATTTCCAATCAAGAATCCCAGATTCCAAGATTCTGCATTTCAAGAAAGAAGTGATGACCTGAATTCTTGTCACTAGTTTCTTGATTTGGTAATGCTTTCAGTTCATCATCTGATTTGGTAATTCTTGTCACTGGTTTCTTCTTTTTTCACATTTTCTTCTAATAAATTAGCTGATTCTTTGGTTTTGTAATTGTTTTTGAACAGGTGAGTCAACCGACAGAACTGTATGTTGAATTTCACTAAATTTAACTTCCAATTATCTCTGCAATTACTAACCTTTCATTTCTGTTTTCGGGTATCGGTTTCTAGTGCATTAACTCTGTTATCGATACTTGTAGAGTGAGGACAGAGGGAATTCGATGGATGTCGATCAATGGATGACTCAGAGATTTGGAAACCCACTGAAATTGATAAACCGGGTCAGAGTCGATCCTTAAAGCTTGTGGATAATCTGAGTCCAGGCAAGGTAACATTATTCACATCTGTGATAATCTTGAATCCTATATTTCTGGTTTGAATCATATATTAATGACAAAATTATTGTCAAGATTTTAACAGTTGCTTTTAGACTTTAATTGAATACCTGATTGTTAATTAAGCTGAGATTTTATATATCAAAGATGCAGATATATTTATCAATGAAGAGTTGACTCATAGCGTTTAACTTTTTTCGTTGTTGATTTTTAGAGCATTATTGTTAATGGGTAGTTTTGAGTAACCGATTATTAATTAAGCTTGAGATATGATTTATCAACAATGCAAATATGTCAAAGTTCTGTCATAGATAATGTTTAATTAATATTCTGATTGCTCTCTTTGGACCCGTTTATGTATAACTTGATTCACATTACTAGTCCGTAATTACATATACAGGGCTATATGTGTGTGTTTTCTAGGTAGATTCAATATCGTCTAAGCAGTAAAATTCTCCTTATGATATCTCCCATCACTGTTGAGGCATTGAGGACAATTTAATTGACAGGTGATGTAGGTGATGTATCAGGTCATAGTAAATTGTGGTCAGTTTGTTCTTTGTTTGCGAAGTATTTTATTTTTATGTTTTGAGTAATAGATGGAGACTACCTTCTTGTTTCGTTAATAAGCATAGCTAAACAGAAACAACTAAAAGAAGGCAAAAGTTGGACAAAGCACGATCTGGACACACGGAAATAAAGGAGTACAAGGAGGACTAGCCCATCCAAAACCACAATAATACGAAAATAAACAGCTAACTAACAAGCTCACAAAGGGGTCCCTTCTCCCACGTAACCGAATCACCATACTTCTCTCTCAACTTTGTTTCCTATGTTGTACAAACACTTATGCTCACACGCACATAATGTATAGCAAGCAATATTAAGAATCATAGACTATTTGTTTGGACAAGGCTTACTAGAAGACGTATATCAGCCATTCTACATATTTCCCTTTCAACTTGCACATATACAGTTAAGTTTGGCGGTCTACTAGTTATCCTATTATCCTGCAAACATTTTGTGATTCTTGTTGGATAAACCGATGAGGACATCAGTTCTAAATGTTTTGGGCGCTTCTATCAGCGCAGACATCGTTTGGGATGACTATTAATATTTATATTGGTTTTTGACATTTTAGCCATATGTAGTGCTTTTGTGATTTGCACCATTTATTTTCTGCATTAGGATATTTTAGAGATTTGTATTGAGATTTGTTTTGTGCCTATATGTAGCCTCTTGATTAGTGAAAAAAATGTTTTTGATTGTGAGACCCCGTATTTCCGTATAATAGTATATGGAAGGAATAGTATATAGTATATATATATAAGAAAGTAGTAGAAAGAAAGAAAGAATAGGATTGGAAGTGATGACGTGGAAGAGAAAGAAAGAAGGAAAAAGTGGAAGGTATTAATGTGTGGCCTATAGAAGATCCTATGGGCTTGGATGGTGTGATGGACTTAGAAGATTTCCTATAGGGCTTAAGGAAGAATTAAATGAATGGAAGAAAGAATGCATGCTGGTTTGGTTGGGTGCTTATCCCATATCGGCCATAAAGTAGGGGAGAAAGAGAGATATATTAGGAAGCCTATGATGAAGGGTCACCCAACGTCCGGACACCCTTTTGAGGCAGCCTGTGGTGGGCGTGGCTAGAATTTAATTAATTGTGTGCGTACGGACTGAGTACGGGACATTACAGATGGTATCAGAGCCAACTTTCGACATCGAATGTAGGACTTGTATATAGGAAGTGCGTGGGACGCAATATGTGTATATGAGATGCGTAAGACCCTGGGAGGGCAGCGATTAGGAGACAAGTCTACATTCGATTAGAAAGGCGATCCTGTGCTAGATTGTACGTCCCGTATTCAGCGAGGACGCTGAATTCTTAAGAGGGGGTGAATGTGAGACCCCGTATTTCCGTATAATAGTATATGGAAGGAAGTCTACACTACAAGAAAAACCCCTTTTCGCAACGCCCAATGTCGTTGCTAAAACTCGTTTGTCGTTGCGAAAAATATTTTTGGCAACGACATTTGTCGTTGCAAGGTCGTTGCGCGTCCGGGCGTCGCGAAAGATTTTGATTACGACTTGCTGTCGTTGCCAAACATAGATTTTTTCGCAACGACATTGCCGTTGCAATATATTTTGTCGTTGCCATACCTAATTCCACCCGTGCTATGGTATAAAATCAATCGCAACAACCTTTGTCGTTGCCAAACATACTTCATATATGTTTGGCAACGACTTATGTCGTTGCTAAAGATATTTTTTTCGCAATGAATTATTGTCGTTGCCTTACATTTCTATTTTGGCAACGACTATTGTCGTTGACAAAGCTCGACGGTTTTGCAATTATTTTTATAATTGCTTCGTATTACTTGTATTTTGGTACCAACTATAGTCATTGCTAAAGCTACCAATTGTCGTTGCGAAAATTTAATTCTTTTCGAGACAAATTATATATTGTCGTTGCATTAGCCCTATCCAAACTAGCATACACTTCAAAAACATTAAAAACCAACATCATTCCAAAAACTATAATATTAACCTTATCCAACATATTACATTTATGTCACATATAAGAAGCAATGCCCAAAATATTACAACCATCAACTTCTCAAAAAGATATCTAAATATCTCGTAATCATTTCCATTGTGCATAATAAGCTTAACCATGTTTTCTAATATTCTCTTGACATCTAAACATTGCAACAAAATTGGATGCAAGATTGAAAGAACCGAATCAACTTAGAACAAAAGACCATTTTGGAATGAATATTCTCAGAAAATACAAGTAGCAAAAAATTGGAATTGATGTTGAAGAGTTAATAACCTAAACTAACAACTAACTCATATAAGATATAACTAAATCATACACTGTCAAAATATGATACAAAAATATATTTCAAAATATGCTCCCGGACCAATGGCTTCATTCCCTAATTCTCCAAATGCAATTCCTTCCCGTGGTACCTACATATTTGAAATAATAATTAGTCCAGCAGTATACAATGAAACTATGAAAGATTGCTAAAACTATTGGAACCTGTATGCACAAAACAATACAGCATAATAGTGCCACTAAAATTAATAGTACCTTGATCATTCGAGAAATTTCATGCACCTCTATTTGTGCAAAACTTAATGCACACAGTTAACTAAAACACTTCATGGTCATCTTGTGTACCTGCATTCGCAATCATTCCATGGATTACATTCAAAATACAAAAACCCCAGTCTTAAGGAAGTTCCAGATTTTCATATTTGCATTTCAAATTAAATCACGGTAAAATATAGTTTTATATAAGCAAGGAAAACGATAAAATAAAATAAAATAATTAAAATATAGCACCTCATCTTCTCCAGTTGAAAACTGATTAGGAAGGGGAGCCTTAACTCCTAAACAAATTCAAACAAAAAAGTTCCATTTTGAAGGTATCTAAATGCAGGTATCAGAAGTTATAAACTTAACGTAATGCAAAGGAAAAAAAGTTGTTATACATCTATAGAGCTGATGCTTGTTATGGATAACCTAATCTGAACTTTTAGCATTATGTTGAAAAGAAATATAACATATTTGGTGTTTGGTTGCTGTGATCAAAACTGTGACAATTGCCGCAGTTGTTACAATTGCAAGTAGAGAACTTCCAAAGTCGCCCAAACAATTTACAACAGTGGTGGGCACCGAAAGTGGTCGATCGTTGTGTTGGTACAGTCAGAAGGTAGTTGTAGTAGGAGGTAAAAGTTGTTATATACGATTGTTTTTTGATAAGCAAAACATGTTAAATCATAACACACTATCAATCTCAATAGACCTTCACCTCTAAAATAAGTTGAAAGTTGGCTGATAATAAAAAAAATTGAAAAAAAGGTCATTTAGTCTTACAGGCCTTATTCTTCAAATTTCATACTTTATAATGTTTCCTATTTGATTAATGCATGTCTTCGTTCATAAAGTTTCCTATTTGTCAAACTGTCATTTGTGTTTATGATTCAATCTTATTTTACATGCCTTAAAGAATCTAAGAGTATGATAAGAATAATCTTAAGCATGCATTATTAGATGACTGATCACTCCTCTAATCGCAGAAGAGATTGTTCATCTAAGTAAAGTTTATTTAAATAAGATAAACTATCACAGTCCAAGTTGTTCATGAGTGTTACGTACGCATGCTTGAACATGTCATCATCAAAATATCTCAGTAAATTAAAGAAAATTAAAAATAAATTAGAAGAAGAAAAACAGAGTGACCAAGAACTGTCTATTTTAGGACCTAGAAATCTTTAAAAGGGTTCCTTTCAGTACCCAGTATCAGAAAAAATCACTACATAGTATACGACTTTTTCCCTCAGTAAAAGGACAACACTTGTAAAAGGAGTGTTTTTATTGTGATATTGTGAGCTTTTGATTTTACTGAAGGCTTGAGGTGTTTGATTGCATAGCAACTAAACAGTTTTTTCACGTGATTTAGGCGGCTGATTCAGTTGCATACGTTGTTGTATTGTTTGAACGGATTGCAACCACATTGGTGCCAAACACCTTGCTCATCAACTTCTCGCTACAAAGCAATTATATGAAGAAAAATATATAAGCTTTGCTTGAGTAAGGTTAAGCTAGTTGATCAAAATTAATTGCAATGAGACAACCATTACAGTTATTGAATTACAGTGATTTCTCTCTTTAGGATTATGCATGTATAATAGGGTCCAATCTTAAGAGTCAAAAAGGAGAAATCACTAACATAGAAATTCATGAAATGATCAAAGTTCATAATAGCTGAAAAACTGTGTTGTATCTGTAATCAGTGTCTGCAATTATGCCCATAATCAGTCTCATGTATGAAAGTGTCCAATCTTAAGACCCAAAGTGAGAAATCACTGGCATACATCTATAGAGCTGATGAATTTAATGCATGACTATTATAACATACATCACAATCTCTTTATTTTCCTTTTTTTTCCTTGGAAAGCCTTCGCCTAAATGGATCTCCTGAACTGCGAGTTAAAACTTTATAATCACTATGACGGTATGGTAAAACACAATTAAAACTCCAGTTAAGTGTTAAGAAGATGAGCCATATAGCTGAACTAGAGAGCTTCCCGATCCTTTTAATCTACCATGGCAACAGTGCAATCAACATCAATTATATTTTTGATATCCAAATAAATAAAAAAACCAACTTCAGAAATGATGATGAGCATCTGTTGGTGTACTTACTATTTTGTGTATGCTTTGAGTATTCACTGAAAAGTATCAACAAAAAGTTAGTAAAAGAGGTATTATCCATCCAACTTCGACAGGAACTTAAGAGCCATCTCCAAGTCTTCCATTGTAATGGTGGTCAGAGTATCCACATCAGTGCAACCCACATCCAGTCTGAGATCCATGTTCTCCAAGGCATTGACAAGCAATGGATCGACAAGCCCTCCATTCATCTTCTTGAGTAGTTCCTCAATCGTATTTTCTCTTATTAGTTGAGCCATTGCATTCACAGTGCAATCAGGATGAAGCTTGAATACATAGACGAAACTATTCTCATCTTGAGTATCGATTTTGGACTGCAAAATTGAGGCGATGTCTATTGGACTATAATCATCAAAGTAGAAGAGCTATTTATGTAGAAATTTCGATTTAACACCCTTATAACTAAACATGATAAACTAACTTATGTAGAAATTTCGATTTATTGTACCAGACACCACCCGTTATTTCACATTCTTAACAAAACTACCATCCCATACCAGATCAAGAACCAAGAATTCAAGAAACTCACCAGAACTTGAACTCGGGAAGCCTGCGAATGAACGGCTTGAACTCATCGGACCCCCTGGTCGGCAGCGACGGCCCATCCAGCGCCTCGATCCCCGGATCCACCATCGGTGACAGAAACCCTATCAGCAAATTCAGCACGTAGATTCCCAGACCGTACGACACGATGTAGAAACCCTGAACAAGGTACACCCTCAGCACGTACACCGCCGCCACGGCCAGGGTTCCGACCCACCGTCCCATCGCGTGCGGTGTTGACTGGTCAAGGTAGTACTGGAAAGCGCGGGAAAAGTCGCTCCTCCATTTGGCCGCCGCGGCGGTGGCGGAGTCGGAGGAGGGGGTCGCTTCCATGATCAGAAGCATACAGGGTTAGGGTTAGGGGTAGATCTGAGATTTTGGGAGAATGGAGGAGAAAAAGAAGAGATTTTTATTACCGATTTGGGGGAGGAGAAGAGATAGAAATGTAGGGTTTGACAGATCTGAGACTTGCGCGATCTTTGATTGGAATTTGAGGAATTAGGAAAATTCCAATTTCCACAATCGATGCTAAGGCGGGATGTGGTGGCGGCGGGAATTAGAAAAGATACGATATTTGGTGTGGTGGGTTTGGGGAAGGCTAAATTTAAAAAAACGTCACAATAGTTTGGCGCTGTTTAAAAAAACGTCACAAAACTTTGACTTTTTAAAAAAACCGCACAATGTTTAACTTTCAACTTACGGAGTTATCCAACCGTTAACTGGGTTATACGTAATGTTTAAAAAAAATCACAAAACTATTGTTTTGTTTAAAAAAACAACACAGAATTATTATTCTGTTTAAAAAAACATCACAAAAGTTCCCATTTGTTTTAAAAAAACATCACATAACTATTATCCCAGTTAACGATTGGATAACTCCGTGAGTTGAAAGTTAAACGTTGTGCAGTTTTTTTAAAAAGTCAAAGTTTTGTGACGTTTTTTTAAACAGCGCCAAACTATTGTGACGTTTTTTTTAAATTTTGCCTTTGGGGAATTAAGAAAGATACGATATTTAGGAAAATTTTGTGACAGCCAGGGTTTGGGGAATTTGGTGTGGTGGGGGATATTAAGTTAATTTTTTTTTTAAAAATATTTTTGGCAACAATACTGTCGTTGCAGTAGATATAAGGAAATATACGCAACGACATTTATCGTTTCCAATTTACACACAATCTAGCGCAACGACATTTATCGTTTCCAATTTACACACAATCTAGCGCAACGACATTTATCGTTTCCAATTTACACACAATCTGGCGGGGATGTGCAAAGGCCCGAGAAAATTTTATTTTATTTTTAGCAACGACTTTCGCGTTGCCGTAACTAATTTTCACAACGACTAAAACGTCGTTGCCAAAACCTCGTTGCGAAAAAGGGTTTTTCTTGTAGTGCTACATTCGATTAGAAAGGCGATCCTGTGCTAGATTGTACGTCCCGTATTCAGCGAGGACGCTGAATTCTTAAGAGGGGGTGAATGTGAGACCCCGTATTTCCGTATAATAGTATATGGAAGGAATAGTATATAGTATATATATATAAGAAAGTAGTAGAAAGAAAGAAAGAATAGGATTGGAAGTGATGACGTGGAAGAGAAAGAAAGAAGGAAAAAGTGGAAGGTATTAATGTGTGGCCTATAGAAGATCCTATGGGCTTGGATGGTGTGATGGACTTAGAAGATTTCCTATAGGGCTTAAGGAAGAATTAAATGAATGGAAGAAAGAATGCATGCTGGTTTGGTTGGGTGCTTATCCCATATCGGCCATAAAGTAGGGGAGAAAGAGAGATATATTAGGAAGCCTATGATGAAGGGTCACCCAACGTCCGGACACCCTTTTGAGGCAGCCTGTGGTGGGCGTGGCTAGAATTTAATTAATTGTGTGCGTACGGACTGAGTGCGGGACGTTACAGATGGTATCAGAGCCAACTTTCGGGAATGTGAGACTGTACTAGATTGCACGTCCCGTATTCAGCGAGGACGCTGAATTCTTAAGAGGGGGTGAATGTGAGACCCCGTATTTCTAGAGAGTATAGATATATATATATAGTGAGACCCCGTATTTCTAGAGAGTATAGATATATATATATAGTATATAGTATAGTATATATAGTGTATATATATACTAAATAGTAAATGAAAGAATGGATGGATTGGTGGGAGAAGATGACGTGGCATGGATGGAAAGAAAGAAAGTGAAAGGTATTAAATGTTGGCCTATAGGAGATCCTATAGGAATTGAGAGTGTGATAGGTCCATAAGATGGTCTATGGACCATAAGAAATGATTAAAATGAAAGAAAGAAAGATGGAATGGGGGTGTGCTTGACCGGTTGACTAGAGGAATAGTCCCATATCGGATGGGGATTAGGAGAAGTATAAGCATATATTAGGAAGCCAATGAAGAAGGGTTACCCAACGTCCGGACACCCTTTTGAGGCAGCCTGTGGTGGGCGTGGCTAGAATTTAGTTAATTGTGTGCGTACGGACTGAGTGCGGGGCGTTACAGATGGGTATCAAAGCCAACTTTCGACATCGAATGTAGGACTTGTATACAGGAAGTGCGTGGGACGCAATATGTATGTATGAGATGCGTAAGACCCTGGGAGGGCAGCGATTAGGAGACAAGTCTACATTCGACTAGAAAGGCGATCCTGTACTAGATTGCACGTCCCGTATTCAGCGAGGACGCTGAATTCTTAAGAGGGGGTGAATGTGAGACCCCGTATTTCCGTATAATGTTATATGGAAGGAATAGTATAAAGAAAGAAATAATGGAAAGAAAGAATGCATGAGTGGAATGGGTGTGCTTTGACCCCGGGTTGACCATGGGAAGATATGTCCCATATCGGCTATGAAATAGGAGAGAAATAGAGATATATTAGGAAGCCTATGAAGAAGGGTTACCCAACGTCCGGACACCCTTTTGAGGCAGCCTGTGGTGGGCGTGGCTAGAATTTAATTAATTGTGTGCGTACGAGTTGAGTGCGGGGCGTTACAAATGGTATCAGAGCCGACTTTCGACACCGAGTGTGTGCAAGATGTACGCCTGAGAAGGAGCTAGGTTGGGACAGGTCGCCCGGGTAGGGGACTGTACAACTAGCAGAATCAGGGTAATCCTCTCCACATCGGCTAGAAAGGGATCCTGAATCATGTTGTAAGTCCGGGCTCAGCGAGGACGCTGAATTCTTAAGGAGGGGTGAATGTAAGACCTCGTATTTCTAGAATTAGTATTGTTGCCGCTAAATTCGGTGTGGGGGCAAACAGATGAATTTGTGAGTTCTTTGGGGAAACTGAATAGGAGAACCTGTATACCTGTTCCGTTGAACCCTGATCGTCGCTCCCGTCGTGCACCTGCAAAAAGTGCGAAACACCGGGGTTGTTCCCGGCGACGCACCCTCCGACGCTCAAGTCAGTAACCAGAATTGATTATGAAAGAGCGTTTTGCTAGAGAAAGATTGATTACCTCTTAATGGAGATGGGTGGGGGGTATTTATAGGCGTCTTAGAGAACCATTTAGGAATGTAATCCGCGTAGTCTGATATAGAACAATCTCCTTGTAAACAGATTGGGAAAGTAATCTGATAAGGTATATTCTGGTAATCAGATAAGGGATTTTAATCCCTAAATCCCAGTGTAAAGATTGACGTGAATCATGGCCGTTGATTTAGATCTAATCAGGGACCTTGATTGTGTCTTGCTGGATCGAGTTGGCAGCGGGTTGAAACCCGTGCCCAGCTGTGGTGGATCCGTTTGCGGGTTATTGGATCTGTGAGAAGGAGACCCAGTACCCGCTTCGGACCCGTTTGCATGTGAAATTACCGTCTCGTCCCTGAGCTGTAGGATTCGTGCCCCATTTGGACGGTCTCGATTGAACCCCTTGTTTTGACCATATCACGAGCCCCCCACTCCTAAAGACTGAGGGTGGTCAGTCTTTGAGGAGTAGTTTGACTAACTCAGTGGTCGGTGGAACTGTATCGCAGTCCGAATGGGTGATTTTTGAATCCTGGAGCACGGGGGTAGGCTAGTTCCTCCTTCTTTGATGCTCCGAAGCTGTGTCGAGTTTTTATCTATTTTTCCGGATGATTTATTTAATTTTGCGATGTGTTGGCTAATTGTTCGGGGGCTTTAACCGCGTATTCTAGGTAATAATTGCTCGTTCGGTGGCTTAGAAATATTCCCCGAATTTTTAATTATTTCCTGGAATTTTTAGCTAATTTTCCCGAATTTTTAGCGATTTTTCGCAATTTTTTAAATAAATAAACCGATTTAAATAAATAAAAACCAATTTTTAATACCTATTTATGGCGTGGCATCATCTGGGCCTTCGATCAAGATGGAGCGCGAATTTCGGAACGATCAGACGCCTCCTACTCCTCGGAAGGATTTTTTCCCAAAAACGAGGGTCGGTACCTCGGCACCGCGGCCCGGATGCGTAGCACCGCGGCTAGGGGGGTCGGCGACTCGGTTGGAAGGGTCGGTACCCCAGCACCACGGCCCGGATGCGTAGTGCCGCGGCTTGGGGGGTCGGCGACCTGGTTGGAAGGGTCGGTGCCTCGGTTCAAAGCATCCGAGGTACGTGGCATCATCTAGGCCGTCCATCTTTGGCGTGGATCCCCATAAAACGCTATCTTGTCGTTTTGTGGACGTGGCAAGATCTGGGACGTCCATCATGACGAGCGCGCTTTCCTACGAGATCCAACGGCTCCTGAGGGTCGGAAGGATTTTTTCCAAAAAACGAGGGTCGGTACCTCGGCACCGCGGCCCGGATGCGTAGCACCGCGGCTAGGGGGGTCGGCGACTCGGTTGGAAGGGTCGGTACCCCAGCAACACGGCCCGGATGCGTAGCGCCGCGGCTAGGGGGGTCGGCGACCCGGTTGGAAGGGTCGGTACCCCAGCACCACGGCCCGGATGCGTAGTGCCGCGGCTTGGGGGGTCGGCGACTCGGTTGGAAGGGTCGGTACCCCAGCACCACGGCCCGGATGCGTAGCGCCGCGGCTTGGGGGGTCGGCGACCTGGTTGGAAGGGTCGGTGCCTCGGTTCAAAGCATCCGAGGTACGTGGCATCATCTAGGCCGTCCATCTTTGGCGTGGATCCCCATAAAACGCTATCTTGTCGTTTTGTGGACGTGGCAAGATCTGGGACGTCCATCATGACGAGCGCGCTTTCCTACGAGATCCAACGGCTCCTGAGGGTCGGAAGGATTTTTTCCAAAAAACGAGGGTCGGTACCTCGGCACCGCGGCCCGGATGCGTAACACCGCGGCTAGGGGGGTCGGCGACTCGGTTGGAAGGGTCGGTACCCCAGCAACACGGCCCGGATGCGTAGCGCCGCGGCTAGGGGGGTCGGCGACCCGGTTGGAAGGGTCGGTACCCCAGCACCACGGCCCGGATGCGTAGTGCCGCGGCTTGGGGGGTCGGCGACTCGGTTGGAAGGGTCGGTACCCCAGCACCACGGCCCGGATGCGTAGCGCCGCGGCTAGGGGGGTCGGCGACTCGGTTGGAAGGGTCGGTACCCCAGCACCACGGCCCGGATGCGTAGCGCCGCGGCTAGGGGGGTCGGCGACCCGGTTGGAAGGGTCGGTACCCCAGCACCACGGCCCGGATGCGTAGTGCCGCGGCTAGGGGGGTCGACGACTCGGTTGGAAGGGTCGGTCCCTCGGTTCGGATCATCCGAGGTACGTGGCATCATCTAGGGCGCCCATCTCTGGCGTGGATCCCCATAAAACGCTATCTTGTCGTTTCGTCGACGTGGCAAGATCTGGGCCGTTTATCTGGGCACGCATCACGAGGATGGGGTTCAGATCACGAGAAAACGCTATCTTGTCGTTTTGTGGGCGTGGCGCAATCTGAACCGTTCATCAGATCCTGACGCGAATTTTGGAGAGATCCGACGGTGATTTTGATTCAGGAGGATTTTTTGCCAAAAACGAGGGTCGGTATCTCGTCACCTCGGTCCGCATACCTCGCGCTGTTTGCCGGGCGCGGAGTTGGGTATTTTTGGGCGAACTTGGTGGCTCGGCTCGGTGGGCCGGAGGCCGAGTCGTTTACTTGTCTTCTTGATGGTTCCGCCATTCCGTATTAAGTGGCTCGGTTGCTCGGCTGAGCTGTTCGGTAGCTCGACCGACCAAGCCGATGGCAAGCGGTTTGGAAGGTCTGCGTGGACGGATCTGGGCCGTTCATTTTGGCACGCATCACGAGGATGGGGTTCAGATCACGAGAAAACGCTATCTTGTCGTTTTGTGGGCGTGGCGCAATCTGAACCGTTCATCAGATCCTGACGCGAATTTTGGAGAGATCCGACGGTGATTTTGATTCGGGAGGATTTTTTGCCAAAAACGAGGGTCGGTATCTCGTCACCTCGGTCCGCGTACCTCGCGCTGTTTGCCGGGCGCGGACTTGGGTATTTTTGGGCGAACTCGGTGGCTCGGTCACTGAGCGTTTCGTTCGATAGCTCGGCTCATTAGACCGGTGGCCGAGTCGCAACTTGTGTTTTTTGGGGAGTTCCGCCATCCCTCTCATACCGCCGCCTCTCTCTTGTAGGGCGTTTGGGATTCTTAGTGGGCCTTTGGGATTCCCAAGGAGGCCCGTTATCAGTTGAGGTTATAAGTTACCATTCCTTCACCCCTGAGCTCATTTCTCACTTTTCACTCTACGAATTTACTTTTGTTCTCTAAGTCTTCTGCTAGCGGCGCTCTTGCTCCACGGTGTTGTCGTTAGCTGTCGCGTGGGCCAGGCGATTTCCGGCGAGCATTCTCCGACCGTGAACGTCACTTCAAAGGTTAGTTTGTCTTTGCCTTAGCTTTTTCAAGAGATGTCAAGGGTAAGCTCGGGTAGTGGTGCCTCGTCCTCGGGCGGCGATGGCGCCGGGGAGAGGAGTAGGGCGGAAGCTCGCAGGAAGGGGAAGCAGATGGCCGAACCGCTGGCTGTCGAGTCGAGGATCGGGAAGAAGAAGAGGACAGGGGAGAACCCGCCCCCCATAGTGGGGGTGATTGTGGAGAACCCGAAACGAGCTCCCGAGATAGGACAATATCCTTCCGTCCTGTCCGGGCATTCGGGAGTCAGGCAGTACGAGGGTGATCTTCTGGAGAAAGCGATCTACGGAAAGTCGAAGATCGTCGAGGAGCCTAATCCGTTCCATCCCTCCGAAGCTGACGAGCTCATTTCGTCGTTGACCGAGAAGGATCTTCTTCGGATCAGGAAGGCCTTCGCTATCCCGTCGGAGTACAAGCTGATGGTCGCTGGCCCCGGGGTGCGAGCAAACACTAAGTTGCCTTCGTCGGACATGTGCATGTTTGACGTCGACTCCTTGAACGCGGGACTGCGTTTTCCGCTGCACCCTTTCATACTTCAGATCCTCGGTTGGTATTGTCTCGCCCCTACTCAGTTCAGTCCAAACACTTGGCGTCATGTGAACGCATTCTTGCTTCAGTGTCACCGAGCCGAGGTAGCGCCGGATCTGTCAGTTTTCCGGGGCCTCTATCGGATAAACAGGCAACACGGCTCGGAGTACCGGTACTATTTGGGGCCGAGGAGAGGTGTTAAGATTGTAGAGAATCCCGACTCTCTTAAGGGTTGGAGGGAGAAGTATTTTATCGTAAGGGGCGAAGCGATTTGGCACATTCCGTCCCGGTGGAAGGTGGAAGTGCCGAAATTTGCGCGGGGCGACCCCGCACTATCTGAGGCCGAGGAGGATGTAGCGAGGAGGATCACGGCCCTTCCGGTACTGAGTTGGAGGGAGTTGACCGAAGAGGTGTTGTTCGGGTCCGGACTAAGCCCCATCGACCCGAGTACGCTCTTGACATCTCATTCATTTTTTTTTTTTTTCTAAGTCTTCAATTCGTCTGTTTTGATTCGGTTTTCTCCCCCTCTTTTTTTTTGTTGATGCAGAGTCGATGAAGATTGACTTTAAAGCTATGATGGCCGATAGGTCCAAGCTGACCGGGACCAGAAAAAGGAAGAGGGCGGCCGAGGGTGCGTCTTCGGGTGTTCAGCCCGCGGTCGCCACTAACGTTGCTCCGCCTCCCCCGGCTGCCGAGGTGCCTTCGGAGGTAGTGGTGGTGGAGGAGACCTCGGCCCCTGTCGCCCCGTCCGTGAACGAGGGTGTCTTTGATGTCAATGCGGCGCTGGCGCTCGAGCTTCCCCCATTGACTCAGAATGCCGAGGAAATCCTGACCGAGCAGCACAAGCAGTTGTTTGTGCCGAACTGGCTGGTGAGGAATCATGATGGTTTCCTCGGCAACTCGCAGATGTCAATGCAGGTCGTCAAACACTTGGCGACCCCGAAGGATAAGGCCGCGCTGAATGCGGGGAGGGTCGGCGACGACACTTACGAAGTCGCCCGGGGGCTTGTTTCGGTAAGTGTTCGCAAATTTCTTCAAGTTTGTTACTCGGTGCGTACTTCGTACTTATCGTTGTCTTCGTAGGCCACCGTTCACTTCGGCCATCTCATGGAGGCGTTCGCCGCACAGGAGAAGGAGCTGAAGTCCGCCAGCGAGAAAGACAGGCTGGCGAAGGTCCGGGCGGTCAAGGATCTCGAGGCCGAGCAGAGGCGGGCCGAGGCTCTGGACGTTCGGGTGGCCGACCTTACCGCCGACCTGAAGAAAGCGAAGGAGGGCCTCGAAGCGGAGTCCGCCAAAGCTGCCAAGGCCGCCCAAGATCTTGCCGCGGCATTGAAGTCCTTGGCCGACGAGAAGGCGGAGAGGGAAGCGCAGGCCGCGAGGATCCGGGCGGAGGTCGAAGCCGAGATTGAGGCAGAGGCGAAGAAACATATGGCTGAGAACATGGAGCGATCCTACCAGACGGCCCTGGACCATGTCCAGGCTCGTGTCCCCGGCTTCGAGCGAGTCGATTATCGACTGTGGCCCGGGTCGCCCGTGGACGACGAGGAGGGGGATGCCGAGGACGAGGTCGAAGGCGAAGACGGAGGGGGAGGGGATGACCCGGCTAAGGGAGAGATCGAGGGACCGCCCGTCGATGCGTCCGGGGTGGGAGCGGAGACGCAGGTGGACCCTTGATTCTTTCGTTAATCTTTTTGTAGTTTCTGTTCTGCTTTTTCTTCCGAGCTTTGTAACGCCTTTTGCGGACTGGCCACCGCTTTTTGATAAATGAAAAAACGTTTTGTCTTCGAAATTGTCTAAGTGTTTGGTTCGGTGGTAGGGTAGGCCCCCGTCACTACGATGGCTCGGCGACAAGTAGAGCTGTTCCATCTATCTCTCGTGAAACGCCTTGAGGGCGAGATCGACCTGACGAGGAGGATGCTGTACAATATGGAGATGAAGAACGGGGATCTGTTGGCCGAAGTGTACCACTTGCGGATAGCCGAAGCCGAGCTATTTGCTAAGGAAGAAGAATTGGCTTCTGTTTTGGCCGAACGAGATGAGCTCGTGAAGAAGGTCGAGCATTTGCAAAGGGTGACAGTCGACAAGAGTATCGAGGTGACCCATCTGCGTCGTGTCATATCTGACAGCGCCGAATACCCTGGATCGGCGAAGCTTCCTCGGTTCAAAATTGTCGTGAGGGACGAGGCGCTGAAGGACCGGATCGTCGAATTGGAGGAGGAGGTCGCTCGGCTCAAGCCTCAGCCGGTGAGGGCCAACGTCCGGAGCACCTCCTGTACCCGCGAAGAGATCGAGCGAGGTATCACGTTCTACCAAGCGGCGTCCCGGACTCCCATCATCGGGGCGTCAGCCGCCGATGCACAAAGTGGTGTGGCGGTGTCTTCAAGTGGCGCTTCGGTTGGGGCAACTGTGAGGCTAAGCGGCGAAGGGGCGTCCCGATTCGTCGGCCTGGAGACGAGCTCGGAGGCTAAGAAGCGCCGACCCAAAGTGTCGTTGAACCGGAGTGTCCCCCTTCCTCGGAGGAAATGAGCGGGTCATGCCTTCTAATATTTTGTTGAACTCGCTGTAGTAATCTTTTTGTAAACTCGTCCAAGTCATTAATAAAATTGGGGTCGATTTATCCGAAGTGTCTTCTATTGGCTGTTCGTCGAGTCTTTTGTCGCAATTCTGATCCTGTCGCTCGGCTATTGACGCCGGTCGACGTGGGGTGTCTACAACCGTTGGATGGTGGCGCGAATCCAGAGGCAGGCACAAGTCCCAAGAGAACGTTATCTTGTCGTTTTGTGGGCACGTGGCACTACTGGATCCACTCATCACGCTTTGGCACACAATTTGAGAGGATCTAACGGCGAGTTGACCTCGGGGTGATTTTTTCCCAAAACGAGGGTCGGTACCTCGTCAGCTCGGCACAATTGATGGCCGAAACGAATTCTCCAACAATGTGTTGTTCTGACTCCGCCGTTCGGCTCTTGGTGCCGATCGACGTGGGGTGTCCATAACCGTCGGATGGGGGCACGAATCCAGAGGCAGGCACGAGTACCAAGAAAACGTTATCTTGTCGTTTTGTGGGCACGTGGCACTACTGGATCCACTCATCACGCTTTGGCACACAATTTGAGAGGATCTAACGGCGAGTTGACCTCGGGGTGATTTTTTCCCAAAACGAGGGTCGGTACCTCGTCAGCTCGGCACAGTCTACGGTCGGGACGGGTTCCGGACCGTTTAAGGACGAGTCGGAGAGATAGAGTCGAGCCGGAGGAAGGATCCGGTCGTTAGATTAGTTTAAGGGATGTAGGAGCAGTTTCGAATGGCGAGCTACTTCTAGTCCGCTTAGGAGCGGACTTGCGAAGCCAAATCGAGCCAAGTGTTGGACTCCGATCCATTCAACGGCTGCAGGAGCAATTTCGAACGGCGGTCTGCCCCCGGCCCGTCTGAAGACGGGCCGAGTAGGAAGAGTCGAGCCGAGTGCTGGACTCCGAACCATTGTGTGATAAGTTTGAGGGATGCAGGAGCAGTTTCGAATGGCGAGCTACTTCTAGTCCGCTTAGGAGCGGATTTGCGAAGCAAAATCGAGCCAAGTGTTGGACTCCGATCCATTCAACGGCTGCAGGAGCAATTTCGAACGGCGATCTGCCCCCGGCCCGTCTGAAGACGGACCGAGTAGGAAGAGTCGAGCCGAGTGCTGGACTCCGAACCATTGTGTGATAAGTTTGAGAGATGCAGGAGCAGTTTCGAATGGCGAGCTACTTCTAGTCCGCTTAGGAGCGGATTTGCGAAGCAAAATCGAGCCAAGTGTTGGACTCCGATCCATTCAACGGCTGCAGGAGCAATTTCGAACGGCGATCTGCCCCGGCCCGTCTGAAGACGGGCCGAGTAGGAAGAGTCGAGCCGAGTGCTGGACTCCGAACCATTGTGTGATAAGGGAATTAGAGGCGGAAGTACGCGATAATGTAACGAAAAACTTTATTTATTTATTAATATCTAATGGTCGGCTGCTTCTAAAGTTGCTAGCCGTTTATTACAATGAAAAAGAACAAAGGAAAAATTACTAGTAGCAGGAGTGGTTGCCCGACATCTCGAGTTACTTAGATAGGCGGGGTTGCCTTCTCTAGGTATTTCAAAAGATGGTCGGCGTTCCAAGTCCTGGGAATTTCTCTACCCTCAAGGTCTTCTAGCTTGTACGCACCGGGGCGGATTACTTTGGATACTTTGTACGGTCCCTCCCAATTTGGGGCCAATTTGCTCTTCTGTCCGGGGAACGAAATGGCCAGCTTTCGGAGGACCAGGTCCCCCTCTTTCAAGTCGGTTGGGCGGACCCGTTTGTTGTAGGCGAGTTCGATTCTTCTTCGGTAACCTTGCTGCCGTATGGCGGCTCTTTCCCGAATCTCGTCTACCAAATCTAGGCTCGTTCTGAGCTCCCTGGCATTCTGTTCTTCTTCGAAGGCAATCAGGCGAGGAGAGGGTATTCCAACTTCTAGTGGGATGAGGGCCTCGGACCCATAGGTGAGATTGAACGGACTCTCGCCCGTCGGGATCCGCTTCGTGGTTCGGTAATTCCACAACACATTGGGCAGCTGATCGACCCACAATCCCTTGGAGCATTTGTCGAGTCTCTTCTTGATGCCGGAGAGGATCTGCCGGTTGGCATTCTCGGCTTGGCCATTTGACTGAGGATGAGAGACTGAGGAGAAGCGGTGCTGTATAGCTAGGTCTTGACATAAGGCTCGGAAGGCAGCTCCAGCGAACTGCGTACCGTTATCCGTAACTACGACTCGGGGAACACCGAAACGACAGATTACACTTTTCCAGAAGAATTGGACGACTCTATGTTCGGTAATTGTAGCCAGGGGCTCGGCCTCGACCCATTTCGAGAAATAGTCGACTGCCACGACTAGAAACTTCAACTGTCCGGGGGCCGGTGGAAATGGCCCGAGTAGATCCATCCCCCACATTGCAAAGGGGATCGGACTCGACAAGGAGGAGAGTGGTGCTTGTGGAAGGCGTCGGATGTCGGAATACTTCTGACAGGATGTGCATTGTCGAACGTGTCGTTCGGCGTCCCGTAGGAGAGTGGGCCAGTAATACCCGTAGTTTAACACTTTACGTGCCAAGGCTCTGGAGCCGGAGTGGGCTCCGCCGATGCCCTCATGGAGCTCTTGCAGGGCGTAATCGGCTTGTCCGGGGGAGAGGCATCTTAGGTAGGGTCGACCATCCACCTGGGTGAAGGAGCGCTTATACAGAACGCCTTCGACCATTATGTAACGCTCGGCCCGGGTCCTTATCTTTCGGGCTTCCTTCGGATCCCTTGGTAGGAGTCCGTCTCTTAAAAACTCGACGAGGGGCTTCATCCAATTGTCTTCGAGGGGGAGCGGCAGTGTTTCGACGGAGTTGAAAGCCTCGTCCTCTATGCTGGGCTTGAGGAGGACTTCTATCAGAACGGTTTGTTCGAGGCCTTGCAGGGATGAGGAAGCTAGTTTGGACAGGGCGTCGGCCTGGGCATTTTCCTCTCTGGGGATTCTTCGGATGAGGGCCTCGTCGAAGAGCGCCATGAGGCTCTTCACTTTGGCCAAGTACTTTACCATTCTGTCATCGCGGGCTTCATATTCGCCGAGGACCTGGTTGACGACCAATTGAGAGTCGCTGAAGATCTGCAGGCGTCGCGCCCCTGCGTTTCGGGCCATCCCGAGGCCGGCTATGAGTGCCTCGTATTCGGCTTCGTTATTCGAGGCTTTAAAGTTTATCCGGAGGGAATATTGAAGGACAAAGTCGTCTGGGCCCGCCAGGATGACTCCAGCCCCGCTCCCCTCGTTGCAAGAGGATCCATCGACATATACAGACCAGACAGGCGGTCCCTTCGTCGTCTGCTCGGAGTCGGGGATAGTCGTCTCAACTATGAATTCGGCCAGCGCCTGCGCCTTGATTGCGGTCCGAGGCTGATAAGTAATATCATGTTGGCTCAACTCGATCGACCACTTCATGAGGCGGCCGGAAGTCTCTGGCTTGTGAAGGATCTGTTTCAACGGCTGGTCGGTAAGGACGACCACCGAATGAGACTGGAAGTATGGCCGAAGCTTTCTTGCAGCCATTATCAGGGCGTAGGCTATTTTCTCAATTTTCGGGTACCGGAGCTCGGCGTCCCGGAGCACTTTGCTGACGTAGTAAATGGGCTTTTGAGTTCTATCTTCTTCCCTGACTAAAACCGCACTTAGTGTCTGTTCCGAGGCTGCCAAGTAGAGGTAGAGGGGTTCGCCTGGTATGGGTTTGCTGAGCAGAGGCGGGTTGACGAGGTAAGCTTTAAGCTGGTCGAAGGAATCTTGTTGCGGCTGCCCCCACTCGAACCCCTTAGTCCCCCTCAGGGCTTTGAAGAACGGGAGGCATTTCTCTCCGGACTTCGACAAAAAGCGCCCAATGGCGGCTAAACGACCTGTCAGTTTCTGAACTTCTTTGACGTTTCTGGGCGGGGCCATGTCTAGTATGGCCCTGATCTTCTCCGGATTTGCCTCTATTCCTCGTTGGCTGACCATAAAGCCGAGGAACTTGCCCGATGAGACGCCGAACGCACACTTGTTCGGGTTGAGTCTCATATTGTGCCTTCTCAAAACATCGAACGCTTCTTGGAGGTCGGTCTCATGATCAACGCCTCGGATGCTTTTCACAAGCATGTCGTCCACGTAGACTTCCATGTTCCGACCAATCTGGGCCTGGAATACCTTGTTGACGAGACGTTGGTACGTTGCCCCTGCGTTCTTCAGGCCGAACGGCATGACTCGGTAACAATAGAGTCCTTGGTCCGTTACAAAAGACGTCTTCGGAATATCCGGGGGGAACATCCTTATCTGATTGTAACCCGAGAAAGCATCCATGAAGCTGAGGAGCTCATGTCCCGAGGTTGCGTCAATCAGAGTGTCGATGCTCGGCAGAGGGAAGGGATCTTTAGGGCAGGCCTTGTTGAGGTCAGTGAAATCAATACAGATTCTCCATGTCCCATTGGATTTCTTCACCATGACTACGTTGGACAACCACTCCGGATAATTCACTTCCTGTATGAATCGGGCTTTCAACAGTTTGTCTACCTCCTCTTTGATGGCGAGCTGGCGCTCGGGGGCGAACTTGCGCCTCTTCTGCTGGACCGGTTTGGACCCCGGATCAACGCTGAGGCGATGGACCAAGAGTTCTTCGGAGATACCGGGCATGTCCGCTGCTGACCATGCGAAGAGGTCCCGGTTGGCTCGGATGCATTTCACAATATTTGAATGTAGGGCGGACGGGAGTGCCTTGCTGACATAGAACTTACGGGTCGGCTCCTGCTCCGAGAAGAGTATTTCCTCCAGCTCATCGACTGGCTCGGGAGTCGGCCGAGCAGCATCTTGTGGAATCTCGAGTGTTTCTAAGGAGAGGACGGGTCCGAGCGTGGAGGTCATGTAACACTTGCGGGCCTGTTCCTGATTGCCCCTAACTTCTCCCACTCCAGCCCGAGTGGGGAATTTCATTTTGAGATGATAGGCAGAAGGGACGGCTTCGAGGGCGGCTAGGCCGGGCCGACCCAAAATGACGTTGTAGGCCGCGGGGACATCTACAACCATGAAATCCATTGACTCCGTGCGGGTAGTAGGAGTTTTGCCTGCTGTAACATCGAGGGTGATCACCCCTTCGATCGTCACCGGCACTCCCGTGAACCCATGGAGCGTATACCCGGCGGGCTTCAGTCTGTCTCGGGAGAGCTTCAGCCCCTTAAAAGCATCGAGGAATAGGATGTTAACGGAGGAGCCGTTATCCACTAGGATTCTTTCGACTTTGAAATTGGCCATGTGAAGGTTGATGACGAGTGCGTCGCAATGAGGGGTGCGGACGCCCTCGAGATCGTCGTCAGAGAAGGTGACGGGCACTCCGAGTCCTTTGGGGGGAGGGGTGGCCCGGACAGAATTTACTTCCCTAATAAAAGCTTTCCGAGAAGTGTTCGAGGAGCCCCCCATTGGACCCCCATGGATAAGGTGGAGGACTCGCTCTTCCTCGAATTCTGGCGTCTCTTCCCGTTCTGGACGTTTGTTAGCCCCCCGAGGCTGGGGAGGAAGTTCGGCCCCGTCCTTTCTTACAAACTTCGCCAGCTGCCCCCTCTGGATGAGGGCTTCGATCTCGTTTCTCAGAGCCCGGCAGTCGTTGGTGTCATGCCCATGGTCCCGGTGATAACGGCACCATTTGTCTTTATCCCTCCTTTTGGCTGGGGTGTTCATCTTTGGAGCTGGAGGCAGGACCCCTTCTTTTTCGACTTCCATGAAAATGGCGGAGATGTTTGTGGTGAGGGGAGTAAATTTTTCAAATCTAGGGGGAGGCCGGCGCTGGCCAGCATTATCCTTCTGAAACTTTTTGGGTCCCTCTTCTTCCGTTCCCTTCCTCTTAGACCCGGAGGCGGTTGCTTCCCAGTTGGGCGGTTCCTCGGCCTCTTCAGCTCGGATGTACTTTTCAGTACGGAGGAGGAGGTCAGAAAAGTCATGTGGCGGTTTTTTGGCGAGGGAGGAGCGGAGGTTAGAATTTAGGATGTTGGATTGGAACGCCGCGGTGGCAACGGATTGGTCGAGGGATGCGATAGTTCTGGCCTCGGCTGTGAACCTCTTCACGTAGTCCCTCAATCTCTCCCCCTTCTGCTGACGGAGGTGCAACAGGGAAATGCTGGTCTTCTCGGCCCTTCGGCTGCTGACGAAGTGGGTGATGAACAGGGTCTCGAACTGTTCAAAGGAGAATATTGACGCCGGGGCAAGGCGAGAGTACCATTCTCGAGCTGGGCCCTTCAGAGTTGCAGGGAATGTTTTGCAGAGGAGGGCGTCGGACGCTTGATGGAGGAGCATCAAAGTCTTAAAGCCTTCGATGTGGTCAACCGGATCGGTCTCTCCCGTGTAGTTCTCGAACTGGGGAGGTTTGAAACCGAAGGGAACAGGAGTATCCACTATGGTCCGGGAGAACGGGGGTTGGCTAGGACGGAGGGTCCTCCCCCTGAGTTCTTCTTCCCGGTTTATCCGTCCCAAGAGTTTTTCCACCTCGTTCAGGCGGCGTTTCATGGTGTTATCTCTCCGGCGGTGATCTGCCGAGCCACGGGACTCGTCTTCGTAGGATGGGGAGCGAGGGCTGCGGCGATGGTAGCTTCGGGAACGACGAGGACTTGGGGTGCGTCTGGAATTGGTAGGAGCGGGTCGAGGAGAAGGGGAACGTTGGCGAGGGCTCCGGACCGGACGAGGGGAGGGGGCCCTTGGCTCATTGGGATTTTGACGGAGATTGAGGGCCTGTTGTACCATAGCTTGGAATTGCTGGAACTCGGCACGGGTGATGGGTGCCTCATTGTTCCGATGCTGCTGCCGACCTGCCGGTGAGTGCCTCCCTCGGTAGTGATCGGGGGAGTCTTTTCTCCCTCTTCGGGCGGGGGATCCCCTGTGTCCCCGGTGTCGGGGGGATCGTTCTTGGTGGGAGGCTTCTCCCCGAGCCCGCTTTTCGTCCAGATGGTGACGAAGGTCCTTATCCTCCGGGCGTCTGGGATGGGCATCGTGGCGACCAGAGGCTCGGGGATGATGGGAGGCCATGGAGGCACTGGAGGCAGTGTGGTTGGGTATGTTCTCTGGATGAAGAGGCTGTTTCTGGGGGTTAGGCCCCTTCGGATCAGGATGTGGAGGGTTCCGCTGGAGCGGCTCTTCCACGGTAGGAGGGAGCTGCCCTTGTTGTTGAGTGGGATCAGGAAGGACTTCCTGCTGGTCAGGGATGGGCGCTCGATTGGAGCCCCTAGATCTGACTTTGCGAGGCGGCATGGCTGGAGAAAACCTGTTCACCGGGAAGAGGAGAGGTCTCTATTCGTTAGTTTCCCACAGACGGCGCCAATCTGTTGCCGCTAAATTCGGTGTGGGGGCAAACAGATGAATTTGTGAGTTCTTTGGGGAAACTGAATAGGAGAACCTGTATACCTGTTCCGTTGAACCCTGATCGTCGCTCCCGTCGTGCACCTGCAAAAAGTGCGAAACACCGGGGTTGTTCCCGGCGACGCACCCTCCGACGCTCAAGTCAGTAACCAGAATTGATTATGAAAGAGCGTTTTGCTAGAGAAAGATTGATTACCTCTTAATGGAGATGGGTGGGGGGTATTTATAGGCGTCTTAGAGAACCATTTAGGAATGTAATCCGCGTAGTCTGATATAGAACAATCTCCTTGTAAACAGATTGGGAAAGTAATCTGATAAGGTATATTCTGGTAATCAGATAAGGGATTTTAATCCCTAAATCCCAGTGTAAAGATTGACGTGAATCATGGCCGTTGATTTAGATCTAATCAGGGACCTTGATTGTGTCTTGCTGGATCGAGTTGGCAGCGGGTTGAAACCCGTGCCCAGCTGTGGTGGATCCGTTTGCGGGTTATTGGATCTGTGAGAAGGAGACCCAGTACCCGCTTCGGACCCGTTTGCATGTGAAATTACCGTCTCGTCCCTGAGCTGTAGGATTCGTGCCCCATTTGGACGGTCTCGATTGAACCCCTTGTTTTGACCATATCAAGTATGTATACTAGTATGGTATATATAGTATGTATACATATATATAGTAGTATATATATAATTAGAAAAGAATAGAAAAATGGTGGTGGATGGTAGGTGACGTGGATGAAAGAAGAGAAAGAAGGAAATGGGGTTGGTATTTAATGTGTGGCCTATAGGATGATCCTATGGGAATTATTAGTGTGATGGTCCTAGGAGATTTCCTATGGGCTTATGGGAAGAATTAATTGAATGAAAGAATGATTGTGTGGTGTGCTTGTTGACCGGGTATGACCAGCCCATTAGTCCCATACCGGTTGGGATTAAGAAGGAATATAAGTATATATTAGGAAGCCAATGATGAAGGGTTACCAAATGGTTAACCACCCTTTTGAGGCAGCCTGTGGTGGGCGTGGCTAGAATTTTGTGTCCGTTCTTTCGCGTGTGCGCACGTGTAGCCGCGTGCGCAGCTGAGCCGGCGTTACAGATGGTATCAGAGCCAACTTTCGACATCAAATGTAGGACTTGTATATAGAAAGTGTGTGGGACGCAATATGTGTATATGAGGTGCGTAAGACCCTGGGAGGGCAGCTCTTAGGAGACAAGTCTACATTCGACTATAAAGGCGATCCTGTACTAGATTGCACGTCCCGTATTCAGCGAGGACGCTGAATTCTTAAGAGGGGGTGAATGTGAGACCCCGTATTATAGTATAATATACTAGTATAGTATATATATATATAGTATTCTTAAGAGGGGGTGAATGTGAGACCCCGTATTTCCGTATAATAGTATATGGAAGGAATAGTATATAGTATATGTATATATATATATATATATATATATATATATATATATAAGTAGTAGAAAGAAAGAAATAATGGAAAGAAAGAAGATGACGTGATCGGCTATGAAATAGGAGAGAAATAGAGATATATTAGGAAGCCTATGAAGAAGGGTTACCCAACGTCCGGACACCCTTTTGAGGCAGCCTGTGGTGAGCGTGGCTAGAATTTAATTAATTGTGTGCGTACGGACTGAGTGCGGGACGTTACAGATTGATTGAAAAAATAAATTGTGTAATTGAGTTTTGCTCTTCATTCCTCTCTTTTTGTGTGAGACATTGAGAGACTTGAATCTCTTCTTTCTGAAGCCGCACAACACCCCCCCCCCCCCCACACTGTCGTTGTCACCAACCCAAACCCAACCCCCGTTGACAACCCGCTCCCCCCACCGCCGTCAACCGAAACCCCCACTGTCGTCACCCCTCTTCACCAGGACCATCTTGACCCCCTTCATCTCCACCGCACACCACCACTACACCCTCACCAGCTGAGCACCATCAACCCCGACTGCTCTCTTTCATCTAAACCCAACACTACCCCGAAACCCCCTCCTCTCCAACCGATGCCACTGTCACCAGCGCCCCTGCTACCACTGGCGTCCCCACCGCCACCACACATTGTTGCCCCGACCCTCTACCTCCGTCGCCTTCTTCCCGAGCTCAAACAAAACGCAAGTGAGATTAGTGCTTTCTATTGGATCCTATTGCTGTTTGTTGTTTGGGCTGTTGGATCAGACCCAATTCCAGCATCGTCTTCCTCTCCATCCATGGCGATTACGAACCTCGGTCATTTCGTTCAATTTCTCCATTATTTGTTTTATTGCCTATCATCTCTACAATATTATCTGAATTTACTGTCGTCCACCAATATTGACTGTGTATGCTTCTACTTGCCTAATAGCATACGAATCACTATTGAATATTTTACTTGCTAAGAACACTTCAGTATAATCATTGAATCTTAGGCTTGATATTTAATTGAGATTGTTAGACTTATTCGATTTTTAGAAAATCCATTATATCAATCACTAGTTTTAATTTTTAACTTGACACTACATGTTGGTAAACCTAATCTTTTAATATTCTTGAAAATTCTCTACCTAGGGTGAAGTTTACATCATTTTGGTATCAGAGCGAAGGTTTTTAAAATCCTAGTTATTGCATCATTTAGTCATAATTTGTGCATTCATTTCTGATCATTTTAGGGCTATTTTAAAAAAATAAAAAAATAATTAAAAAAACAAAAAAAATCATTTTAGGTGCATTTATGTCACGTTTTCCCAAATTTCAGCAAACACACGTCCCTACGGTCCATAGTTTTCCACCTTTGGTGAATGCGCCTTTGCAGCACCATCACAAATCCTAAAGAGCCTTGTCTCTCCCAAACTACCCAATCAGGAATTCTAGAAATCAACAAGTTCCTCGTCGGACTGAAATGGGCAACACTGACATTTTCACTACCATCGCTGCCATTCAAGCAACTCTTGTCAATATCAATCAGAGGCTTGAGTAAGTGGAATTGAATCAAAATATTTCTCCTCAGCTTCATCGTCAGATCCCTCAAGAGAATGATCGTGACGACCGACGTCAAGATCGTGATCCTGATGAACAATAGAAGAAGAACGTTAAGGCTGACATTCCCTACTTTGAAGGCCATATGAAACCCCAAGCTTATCTTGATTGGATCCGTGTTATGGACCACTACTTCGTGTGGTTTGACATAAGCGAAACCCTGAAGGTTAAATTTGCCACACTGAAATTGACTGGTAAAGTTCAACAACGCTGGACCAATCTTGAACATGCCCGCAGAGGCCGATGCTTGACACCCATAGCGAAGAGAGCGAAGAACAAACCCTCTAGGTTCAGAGTTAGCTAGACTACGAGCCGACCTAAGAAACGAGCCAATCCATTGAAATGTGGACTCCTTGGCAGCGGCTTATGCCCTAGTCCTCGATATGAATTCCCTTAAAGCAAGTTCCCACTACAAGTCCAGGGATTCGAGAGTTCATTCCTCTAGAATGACTTCCACTGATTTGTCTAGATCTAAGTCATCTTCTCAGAACCCCAATAAGTCTTACCCAAGTAAGCCTACTTCAAATTCCTATCCACCTGGAAATGACAATAAGGGATACGACCATGTTGCTGGCAATCGTCCCAGCACCAGTTAGGGGTGTTCATCGGTTCAAAACCGAACCGAACCGAAAAAAACTGAACCGAACCGAACTTTTCGGTTTGGTAAAATTGGAACCGAAATCCGAACCGAAACTCTACAAGTTCGGTTTAAACCGAACCGAATTTTATCGGTTCGGTTCGGTTAATAACCGAACGAACCGAACTTGAAATTCCTTCGACTGCAGTCTCCCAGAATCAAGAACTAACCCATATAAATGCGTAGTTCAACTACATCAAATTCATTCACATTACACACATATATATATAACATCAAAAATTTAAACCACCACATTTAAACTCCAATTCAACCCAATTCATAATTCTAACAAATAATCAGTCCCATTATTAAAAAAAAAAATATGAGACCCCTCTACTAGCATCATCCTTAGTCAAAACAAGTAGAGTTTTAATTGTTGTAGGGTTGCTACCTTGGAGAATCGAGTGGTATCTTTCATCGATGTATATACAGTTGGAAAAACTGCATGACCACAGAAGCAAATGGCATAAAGACCAAGGGCCATGGGCAATCCGCTCAAATTAAAAAGTCTCCAATGAGCATGAAATTTGGTCTCGGTTATACCGGTCCAGAGCAAAGTACCAAGCAAAACAAATGATGCAAAGACAAACTGGGTGTGAAAGATAGGAGCATTCTTGAAGAAAGGGTGCTTGATTTTGGCCGTAAAGAGGTAACCGCATGACAAACTGAGCACATCAAATAAATGTTTCTTTGAACTGTTTAAAGCATAAATGCTTCACTGTTTACATTTTTATCTAGAAGAAAGATGTATACAAAATTGATGCATACAAAATTAACTGAATATTTGTATTGGTTTCAGTTTCTGAATTTGCTTGAGAAATCATTGACTTCAAAGAGACCTTTGACTAATTCGTGTTTCCTTGAGTCTGCCACAAACGATAGAGCAAAGCAGAATGGTAAATTTCTGTTGTAAAGCTGTTCGTTACAAAAAGTGAAATGAGGTGGTTCATGGAGGGTGGTGAAGATATGGTCGACTTTCTATTTAGTTTCCTCACCTTACCGCTTGGAGCTATGATCAAACTTGTTAGGAACACGTCAATGGAATGTATAGATTACTTGTACAGCAGAGAAGTAGGCAAGAACTTTCAAGCTTCGTAACCAAGTAGTAGGCAAAACAATCAATGCAGCAACCAAGATAAGTTTCGGTTCAAAAAAATCATGGGTCCAAAAAAACTTCGGTTTTTGTTTCGGTTCGGTTTATTCAAAAGCAAACCAAAAACCGAACCGAACTCTTGATAAAAACTCCGGTTCGGGTCAAAACTGAACCAAATTGTCAAATTTCGGTTCGGTTCGGTTCGGTAATCGGTTTTGACCAAAGTGTGAACAGCCCTAGCACCAGTAGGATCAACATTGTAGAAGGTATCGCTGTCATTGCTGATGATTTCGACAATGAGTTTTCCTTTGAATCTAATGAAAGTGATGACTTTGGTGAAGAAAAGGATGACCAGTATCTCAACTGTATTTGGTCGATCCAATCGCCTCCTTTGAATGTAGTCAGAAGTGCATTGTCCTAACCAAAAGAAGAAAATAATTGGAAGCGCACTGCTATATTTCACACCTTCATAACAATAGGTGGCCAAAATGTAAGGTGATTGTTGACAGTGGAAGCAACATCAATGTTGTCTTTTCAGCAGTCCTAGCCAAGATCTGGCTTAAGGTTGAACCCCATCCACACCCATACAATGTATCTGGGATTGATGCGACAACCCTCCAAGTAACACATCGTTGTTTGGTCCCTATAGACTACAAAGCCTACAAGGAACAAATTTGGTGTGATGTGCTCAAAATGGATGTTGGTCACGTAATTTTAGGGAGACCTTGGTTATATGACCACGATGTGACAATATATGGTCGATCCAATCAATGTGTGTTCCAACATGACGAATTAAAAATAAAGCTAATACCCGTCAAATCTCAAACTCGCCCGTTTGTAAAAACACAAACTCCCTCGAGAAAGGACAAGGAAGTAATTGACAAATAAAATCACAGCATATATGGGTGAAAAGGAACTCACGGAAGAAATTGACAAAGGGACGACCGTTCTACTACTCACAGCGAGAGAAGTTCCTAAAGAGCCTAAGTCATCCATCTCTCCTCAAGTTACTCATGTCCTCCAAGAATTTGCAGATGTATTTTCTGTTGACCTCCCCAACCAGTTATCCTCGCTGCGTGACATCTAACATGCTCTTGATCTGGTTTCGAGAGCGAGTCTTCCTAACTTGTTACATTATCGGATGAATCAGACGGAACATGATGAGTTGAAAAGGCAAGTTGACGAGTTATTGGCAAAGGACTTCATTAGAAAAAGCTTAAGTTCTTGCGTAGTCCCTGCTCTATTGACGCCAAAGAAAGATGGAACCTGGAGTATGTGTGTGGACAACCGTGCCATAATTAAAATCACGGTGAAGTACCGTTTTTCCATTCCCTGTTTGGATGACATGTCAGACATGATGTCTGGTGCCATAATCTTTTTTAAGATTGACCTTAAAAATGGTTAACACCAAATACGTGTTTGTCCTAGTGATGAATGGAAGACCGCCTTCAAGACGAAGGATGACCTATATGACTGGATGGTCATGCCGTTTGGAATGACGAATGCCTCGAGCACGTTTATGAGAATCATGACGCAAGTACTCCATCCCTTTGTGGGCAAGTTCCTTGTGGTGTACTTTGATGGTATTCTCATTTACAGTCGATCCGTTTGGCAACATCTTGACCATTTCAGACAGGTCTGTGGTGTTTTGAGGAAGGAACAACTTTATGCTCATTCTATCAAATGTACATTCCTCTCCGATCAAACTATCTTTCTGGGATTTATTGTCTCTGCCAGAGGAGTATCCGCTGACCCAGAAAAGATATGAGCTATTATTGAGTGGCATGAACCCCGCAACATACGTGATGTGCGGAGTTTTCATGGACCTGCCACCTTCTATCGTTGGTTTGTGCAATGATTTAGCACAATCATGGCTCCGATAAGCGACTGTTTGAAGAAAGGTGAGTTCGTCTAGTCGAAAGCAGCCACAAAAGCCTTCCAAGAGATAAAAAAAAAGAATGACTCAGACGCATGTCATGAGGTTACCTGATTTTACTGAAGTCTTTGAAGTAACATGCGATGCTTCTTGTATTGGTATATGTGGAGTCCTCAGTCAAGAGAGTTATCCTGTTGCTTATTTCAGTGAAAAGCTGAATGAAGCAAAAAAAAAAAAATACTCCACTTATGACAAGGAATTCTACACGGTAATTCATTCACTTCGCTATTGGCGATATTACCTTCTGCCGCAAGAATTCTCCATTTTCTCAGACCAAGAGGCTTTAAGATTCCTTAACTCTCAACAAAAGTTGAATCCGAGACATGCTCGATGGGTAAGGTTCCTACAAGAATATTTATATACCATTAGGCATAAGAAAAGAATTGATAATAAGGCCGCGGATGCGCTAAGTTGTTGTCATATGATCTTATCCACACTACGCAACGAAATTATTGGTTTTGAGAGATTAAAAGATGACTATGCCTCCTGCCTAGATTTTCACGAGATCTACACCTCTTTGAAGGATGACATCACTCTAAGTGATGGATGATTATTTTCTGAAAGATGATTATCACTTCTATCGTTCCAAACTGTGCATTCCTAGTACATCATTATGAGAGTATCTTGTTTGAGAATTGCACACTGGTGGCATTAATGGACACTTTAGTCATAGCAAGACCGTTGATGATGTGGAACTTATGTTTTACTGGCCTATGCTTAAGAGAGACGTTGCGAGACTTGTTAACATGCATCATACTTGTCAACTCGCCAAACAACAAAAACAAAATATAGGCATGTATACTTCCTTAGTCGCCATTGGGAAGATGTCAACATGGATTTCGTGTTAGGCTTACCGAAAACACAAAAGAAACACGAATCCATTCTTGTCGTCGTGGACTATTTTTCTAAAAATGCCCACTTCCTCCCATGTTCGAAAACATTCGATGCATCTCGTGTAGCTCAAATCTTCTTCAATAATATTTTGAAGCTACATGGATTGCCAAAAACAATTCTATCCGGTAAGGGTGTAAAATTCACGAGTTACTTTTGGAAGATCCTATGGCACAAGATGGGCATGAAATTGAAATTCTCACCAGCCTTCCATCCATAGACTGATGGATAGACCGAGGTTGTCAATCGGAGTTTTGGCAATCCTTTGCGTACTCTTGTGATGGAAAATTAGGAACTTGGGACTTAAAGTTAATTGTTGCTGAATTTGGCTACAACACATCAACGAATAGAACCACCGGTATGAGTCCACATGAAATTTTGCCTTGTTATCGTCCTAGTCAGGCCATAGATCTTGTCCTCATGTTAGAACATCATTGTTATCATCCTAGGCAGCTCATAGTCTCAGGGTCTGCATCCACATTTGCATCTCGCATTCATGATTTGCATAGAGAAACTTTCAAGAAAATTAATGAGAATAATTTTAACTACAAGTTAAAGGCGGACATTAGAAGAAAATTTAAAACTTTTGATGTGGGTGACGAGGTGATGGTTCGTTCGGATTCGTCCGGAACGATTTCCAGCTGGATCCGTTAAGAAATTGAATGCACGTGCTGCAGGCCCATTTAAAATTTTGCATGCCTACCTGGTGAACCGGACGTCTTACTTCCCAACCTTTCTTTTAGGCATAAGTGCGTGAGTAATACCATGTAATTTCAAGAATATTATATATATATATATATATATATATATATATATATATATATATATATATATAAGTTGAAATAGTGGCAGATTGGTAAAAAATTAATGAGAAGTGGAACAATACTATGGAGGGCCCCACGGGTTGTGAAGAAAACACAGAACGTGCAAGTGTTTGAGAAGGTGATGACGTCACCTGGTGTGTGTGAGGGCCCCACGGGTTGTGAAGAAAACACAGAACGTGCAAGTGTTTGAGAAGGTGATGACGTCACCTGGTGTGTGTGGGGGCCCACCCGATGGTTTATTCCGGAAAAAACAAGACACAGATGGTTACTTGTACTATGGTGACGTGGCACTTCGGAGTAGGGCCCACGGGACTACTCTAGGTGTGCACGGGTATTTTTTATAAAAAAGAGGAGATTGTGGAGATTAGTCCCATATCGGGAGTAGACAAAAATTAATTGAGTATAAATAAAATTGCCTATGATCAAGAGTCACCTAATTGGTTAACCACCTTTTGAGAGGTAGCCTGTGGTGGGTAGTTGTACTACATAGTATCTAATTTGTCTTCTAAAAATAATAAAATTGTCTGAGTATTGGGGCGGGGCGTTAGAAATGGTATCAGAGCCGACTTTCGACACCGGGTGTGGAAGAGTGATTGATTTTCGGGATCGAGGACGGTGCCATATCGGCTAGAAAGGCGGGTCTACACTAGATGTGCATGCCCCGTACTCAGCGAGGACGCTGATTTCTAGGGTGGGGTGTATGTAATACCCCGTAATTTCAAGAATAATATATATATATATATATATATAAGTTGAAATAGTGGCAGATTGGTGAAAAATTGATGAGAAGTGGAATAATACTGTGGAGGACCCCACGGGTTGTGAAGAAAACACAGAACGTGCAAGTGTTTGAGAAGGTGATGACGTCACCTGGTGTGTGTGGGGGCCCACCCGATGGTTTATTTCGGAAAAAACAAGACACAGATGGTGTCTTGTACTATGGTGACGTGGCACTTTGGAGTAGGGCCCACGGGACTACTCTAGGTGTGCATGGGAATTAAAAAATAGAGGAGATTGTGGAGATTAGTCCCATATCGGGAGTAGACAAAAATTAATTGAGTATAAATAAAATTGCCTATGATCAAAAGTCACCTAATTGGTTAAACACCTTTTGAGAGGCAGCCTGTGGTGGGCAGTTGTACTACATAGTATCTAATTTGTCTTCTAAAAATAATAAAATTATCCGAGTATTGGGGTGGGGCGTTATAGCGTGTGCATTAGATGGAGTTGAGATGACAGGGCTGATGGTCTTGTTACAGATTTGGTCATAAGAACGTCTACAAGTGGGTCGTCCCTATATTACGAGACCAACGGACGGTTTGGTGGCCGATGCACTGAACATTGATATGTTAGCACCTTTAGAGGTGTATTGGATCGGTAGTCGCTGCTACAAAGATAATTCAAAAGGTGTTTTAACATACTACAAAGACGAGCTCAACCAATTGCGAGATGAGCTGGTAAGAGAGACGTATACTCCCCAGCGCGTACAAAGACTACCACCAGCGTGTACGGCTGATTCACAATTGTAGTTGACGAGAGCTACACTCGTATTTTGGTACTGTGGAGCATTACTTCCCGGATAGAGTCATTCGCCAATTCGGGCTGCAGCAAGACATTCCCGTCAATTGCTCGTATGACTTTGAGTTACATGTCGTTAGAGGGATGTGTTGTATGCCCAATCATGACTGGGCAGATTTCCAGTGCGGTTATGTGGCATTGTGGAATGAGCGGTGGTTTGAGTTGGTACTTGAAGATGTCGATATATATGATGGCAAGGCACATGAACTGTATATGACATTATACCGGATGGTAACACGTTTGTACATATCTCCGAAGACCAACGTACCAGTTGAGATTCAAGTACCAATTCCGGAAAGAGAGAAAGATTGAACCACCACCGGCGTATTCTTCGTCACAACCCATGTACCAATTGAAGGCAACATCATATCGTTTGCTGGTAAGTCAAAGTTGTTTCACATTTTTGTATTTCGATTCGATGTTTTTAAATTGACTATTTCATCATGGGATTGTGTCTACTGTACTTTTCTTGGGTTTTAGATCGATAATATATGTGATATTGCAAAGAAGTGCGCTAGTGTACTTAAGAGTAACGCCGCCGAGAGCATGAAAGCTTTTGCACGTGAGATACTTAGTCCATGCAGAGGTCACTTGAAGAGGTAGGAGATGGAGCACGATTGGATCATTATTTAACAAAGACGGTACATTCGACTCGTCATAAGAGCGTGATTAATACGCCACAACGCCCCGAGCAACAACAACAACAAGAACCTCCTCCATTAGGCAAGATCCAAGAAGAAGACGAAGAAGAAGAGCAAGAACAAATGACTGGCCAATCACAAATTTCCCAAGTTGGGCATTCTCGCCGACAACCGGACATTGTCGAATTTTTGGTTGGTCAGATGCTGACTCGGCTGACTGCCCAACGACTAAGAGATCCACCACTGGGTATTGTGTGTTTGTTGGAGGAAACTTAGTTTCATGAAAGAGTAAGAAACAAAATTGGTGTCTCGATCAAGTGCAGAATCCGAGTATCGTGCTATGGCTAACCCCACATGTGAGATGACTTGGATCAAACGATTACTTACTGAATTGGGGGTTCCTCAGTTTTAGCTGATGCTATGTATTGTGATAGTTAGTCTGTCATTCATATAGCCACGAATGCCATGTTTCATGAACGAACCAAACACATTGAAGTTGACTGTCATGTAGTTCGCAACAAGATTAGTGACACTCCATATGAGCCCCCTCAGATAGAAGCTTAACTTATTTGTACTGATCACCAGCTAGCTGATGCTCTTACAAAGCCTCTTGCTAGAGCCAAAATACAGTTCATCATTGACAAGTTGGGCATGTATGACTTATATGCTCCAACTTGAGTATTAGAGATATATTAATTTAATTACATACAGGAAGGGCCGGCCCTACCCTAGAGGTGGGTAAGGCGGCCGCCTTAGGCCCCCGGAGATTTCACGATTTTAGGGGCCCCCAAATTTGAACTTCTCTTATAAATATAGGCATGTATTTTGCGCGTAAAAAAAAATGCTATTAGGGGCCCCATTTCGGAAGTTCGCCTAGGGCTCCCAGGAACTCAGGGCCGGCCCTGCATACAGGTAAAGCATGTGTGTGTATAATAATGTTATATATGTACCTAGTGTGTATTGTGTATTGTATGAAGATTGAGAAAACTAAACTCCAGCTTTTAGATCAGTCTTGCTGCTAACATTCTCGCACTATTGTATGAAGATATATCAAATGTTTGTTTATTCTTTTTCCATTAGAAGCTTGCTTTTCCCATTGGAAATTGTTGTGGTAGTATAGAATGATTCTCATTAATACTTGCTGAGTTAGTGAATTTGATCATCTGTTGGCAGTTGTATGTTGTTGTTTGGTTAAAATATCAAGGGCTCTTCTCTTAATAAGGATATTGGATCATAGAATTCTATAATGTTAAGCCCAGTTTCTCTTGGTGGAGGAAGGGAGCGGCACGTTAGCACTTTACTTTCTTACTTTTCCAAGCATAAGAAGAGGTCTTGTCTGGTCATATTAATTAAAGTTTTTCACCGGTTATACATGGAAGAACTAGGGGTGGCATTCGAACTACCCGGGCCGGGCCGGAACCGCACGGGCTTGGCCCGGTCCTGGGCCAACCCAGGCCGGACTCAATCAATTCGCGGGCCGGGCTGGGCCGGGGGGAAATGTGAGGCCCGGACCTGGCCCCCGGCCCTATGGGTGGGGTCCCGACCGGTTCGCGGGCCGGGTCGGTTTTTTAGTGTAATTTTTTTAAAAACAAAGATCATGTATTAAATAGTAATTTCATAACAATTGCAAAGAACAAATAAATAAAAGAAATTAAAACCAAATTTAAATTGATTTAATAAATTACAAATTGTTAAATAAAATGAAGTTCATGAATAATTAAATTGTTAAATAAAAGAAACAACTAAATGTATGAAAAGTAATGTATGTTTAAAAGAAATTTAAAAGAAACAAAGAAATTTAAAAGAAATGTATGAAACAACTAAATGTTTGAAAATTAAATTAAAAGAAACAACAAAATTTAAAAAGAACAACAATTTATCTCAACTAAAAAAAACAATAATAACAAGAACCAGTGAGTAGTGTATGTATGTTTACCAAATTTATAAATAAAATCTAAAAAAATGAGAGGAAGAAGTTCAAGAAAATCTAAACTAATTAAGGGATATAGATGAGAATAATCAAATATGTTAAATCTACAAATTAAACATATTCTAAAATACTGTATGAGTGTTTGAAGTTTGAAGAATGATAGTTGAGTGAGTTGAGACTTGAGAGCTTGTAATAGTGTTGTTGATTGTTGTTGATTGTTGATCCTTGCAAAATATAGTAGAAACTTGATTTGTTGAGAGATAGTAGAGAGATTTGAGTAAATTAGTGAAGAGAAATGAAAGAAATGATCTTGTATATATAGAATATGCAATTTTTTTGATTTCCTACAGTACCCCTAAAATTAGCTAGTATAGATCCGTTGGGGGCAATTTGGTAATTTTCCAATTTTTTAAATTTCTGCACAAAAAAAAATTAATAATTAAAAACTAGTCCAATGGTCCGCCCGTATGAGGCTGTAGATAGAGTTGGAGAGAGCTGCAAGAGCCTTTGCGGAAGAAATAGCCGGTGATGCATGCAAAAAGTTGTTAGAAGAAGAAGGGAAAAGTGTTCAAGCTTCGAAAAGTAAAGCGAAAGCCCAAGAACAAAAAGAAAAGTAATGTTTAATGTGTATTTGATTTTGGGTTTCGATATTGCATTGTGCTAATCATTAGTATATGTTTTTTCCTAGGTTGGTGCTTGCACTGAGGAGCTTTTACTGGAAAAAAATACAGAACCGCATTCACTAATTAGAACAGAATAGTGGGTAAAAAAAAAATGATAGGCCTACACTCCATGAAGGTAAAACCATAATATTCTCAATTCCAGTCTGGAAATTCAAATTTATTTCAATAGATTCTCAATTCCTACACTCCATGAAGGCTTGGATAGCCACGGTTACTGCCATAACTTGGTTTTTAGAGAGAGAGAGAATGGGTCTCTTTGGCTAAAATTGCAAGCGTTGATAATAAATCATCCTATAATTTATCTGAAATTTTCTATCACAGAAATAGTTTTCACAAGATGATAAATATCTCTATAAGAATCAAATATCCATCAAATAAACATGAATATCTATTAAGACCAACTAAAATCTTCCAACCTTCAATCAAAAGAAATTTAAACCGCCTACGAAATGATTGTTTGGATTTGCGAAAAGGTTGCTTGGATTTATCCATACTTTATTCCTTAGGTCTAAAATTCTATTTCTTTATTCATTTCAGGTCCGACCGAAATAGGTTTTATTTTTATATTTTATATATTTGTATTTTTATATATTTGTATATTATATAAATGATCTATATCCTAATCCTGCAAGAAACTGTGGTGAGGGTAAGCTTTTGCCTGGTGAATTCAACACATATACCATAAAAACAAATAAAAAGATCCAAAACTTCACGAAAACAAATTTCATATACAAATCCTCTTACAACATATAAAATTTAACAACAATCAACAAGCAATGCAGGATGCCTAGTGCGATACAAAATTAAGAAATGAAATATAGATCAAAATGCAACAAATACATTGAGGGTAATAGCCTCATATAAATAGGCAAAGCCTTTGACAACTTATAATATAAACCCCTATCAATTCCAATATTACACCCATACACATCTTACATTACTCTAATTTTATGATGTTGCAGGGCCAACATTTGTATTCCATGTCATGCAATCACGCAAGGGATACAAAAAAATACTCAGAAGGATCAGACCATTCATTACTAATTATAAGAGATGCTGAATTCATGAGACATACGGTTAAATTTCTTACACATCTCCAGGAAAAAACTCCTCGAAATATTATTATCTTCTCCTCCATGGTGAACACCAAGATGAGACTTGCAAACTAATGATCATGCTCGTGGCTATCATGAACCATAACGGAAAATGGTATGCCATTGGAGAGGAGTATTTACCAGATTTCCCACCAAACGACACAAAACTACTTGTCAAGAAGGGCTCGTATGATTATCTGGAAGCAGATGCAGTGTCAATTGACAGTGCTATGGTCGGAAAGGCTGTCCTTCTCAGATCCATAACATATGTTACAAAATATCTTGAAGAGACAAACAATTAAAAAGAAACAAAATCCACATCCCTTAACAGAAAGCATATCATCAAGTCACTAATATTGTTGGTCATCATTTCAAGTGAGGCATTCAGGTTCAGTTATATATAGAAGAGGATGAGGATGATGACCCTTTAAATATTTACAGGAAATAAATTGGAATGATCTAAAAAAAAAATAGACACTACGCAAAGACAAAGTTTTTTATGATAGATTTCCTCCAATACCTCAATATAAATTAAAATGGTATTTTATTTTTTCTACAAAAAGAAAGAAAGAAAGTAGCATTCCTAAGTAATCCTTACTATTAACTATTAAGTGTTAATGTTATTGTTTACATTTTAATAACTGAAGATTAGTATTATTAGAACAAACAAAAACTTATGATATTTAATTTATATTTAGAGCACATCCAACCAATATGATTAAACTCTTGTCAAAAGTATGAGGTTCACACTTATCCGCAACCACGAATTTGTTGCAATTATTCTTTTACCAACTTTTCCAAATATTTGAAACTCCGAATATAAGTCTTGTAAAACTATTTCCTAGGCCGATTTTGTGACTATGATCACTCAACCAGAGAAATTTTTTCGGACTCCCTGGTAGACGCACATACAAAGAGTAAGAACAAAATGGAAGAAGCCTAAGAGAGAGAACCCTTCTAGCATTGTATTTCAACTATATATATACTGCTATATATACTGCTACAGGTAGCCAGTTTTGAATCTTCTCAGCACTTGATAGATGTTTGAATACAACTAATATCGTCAAGTCTAACTGTAATTTCGGAGTTTTCATATAGTGGAAAGGTCTTCAAGAATTATGAGTTCTCCATTACAGATCTAGTCAACAACTCTCTACTTAAGACTTTACTAGTTATCTCAAGGCATGTAATGCACGCTCTAAACTCATGCTGATATCACAATCGCTAACCAACCCCTAAACCTTAAAAATTGATGAGTCTCATCCGTAATTTTTTCAATCTAAACCAAACCAACTCAAACCAACCCAACCCAAAATATAACCTTAATCATCCAATCAAGCTCAAACCAACACCAATACGTCAAATCACATTTGATTGAAGCGGCAAAATGCCTAGTTGAAGAGGATGGTGAGAGGAATGAGATTACCAGAACAATGGAGGATTTGGGGACGGGTTTGTCGTCTTTATTGGAGACACCATGTATCGAAATCTAACCCTAACCCTATTCATATCAATCAACAACTTCAACGCCTTCCGCAAACTCTAAGATTTGACATCAAGGCGAAACACCATAACTCACTTCATGTATCAATAATAGAATTTATGAAATTTATAGGAAAACAAAATTTTGGCACATAATAATAAGATAGCAAACAAAATTTGAATTGCATGCATCATGGGACAATGGGAACTTTTGCCGATATTAAGATATGAAAGAGAAGGAAAGAACTCAAAGGTGGTAGGGTACACTTCCGTTTTGGTTGAGACTAAATTACGTAACATGGACATGGACATGGACATAGAATATGGAACCAATAAGACCAATATTAGCGAATATGCCATATCTTTCAAATCCTAGGAGTGAAATACACAATGGACAGGACAATAAACATTTTGTATGTCTGACTACTATGCAGAGCCAGCCCTGAGTTCCCGGGGCCTCAGGCGAAAAGCCGAAATAATTATTTTTAGAGATCTAATTACAGTATAATTTTTTTACGCGCAAAATACAGCCTATATTATAAGGGAAATACAAATTCGGAAGCCCCTAAATGTGCAAAAACATTGGGGGCCTGAGGCGACCGCCTCACCGGCCTCAAGGTGGCGGCTGGCCCTGCTACTATGAATAAGCATTTATCATTAGATAAGTTAAGTATAATACCCGGATTAGGGATGGCATCTGGGTCGGGTCAACCCGCGACCCGCCCTAACTCGACCCGATCCGCCTTGGCCCGGTTCGGATTCGGGTCGGGGTCGGACCCGTTATCCCAACCGGGTCAATCCGGGTCGGAAAAATCTCAATACCAACTCGGTCAATCTGTCCCGTCAACCTGCAAACCCATTCAAACCCGCTCAACCCGGCTTGTACTTATTTTCTTCTTCGTATTGTTGGAATTCAATTTTCTAGATAAATCTTTCTTTTCTCCTAGAGCCAAATTGCCTTTGTTTTGGATATCCGATTGATTTCGTTGAGCCCAAAGATTTTAATCTGTACTATTATATTATTACTATTTGATCATTTAATTATTTTGGCCCAAACTCCTAATCCAACCTATGATTTGTTTATTTATTTTATAAGTCCAATCCAAACTCAAACTCGTTATTATTTTTATCCTTATTTTCGTACAAGAAATCCAATCCCAATTTCTAGTTCATATTATATGCTACTAGTTAATTTATTATTTTTAAAGCACAAAACAAGTATATCATTATTATGTGGTTATTTTGTGAAAAGTTCTATCTTAACTCATTCTATGATATTAGTTTTGTATTTGATTACCTAATTAATGTCATTACTTGATTATTTAATCTTTGGTTACTTTTCATACTTAATAAATGTTTTAAAATCCACTCAAAGCCCAAGTTTTCCAACCATTCTATAATAATATTATTTTGTATTTGAGTGTTTTAGCCTCATCTTCGGGCTATAGTCCACAGTTTTCGGCGACTTTAGAGTGAACTTCTATTTCCCTCATTTTGTGTGCTATAGTACACTGTTTTCGATCACTTTCTTGAGATTTCATATTTTACTGTTTTGGCCTCATTTTGTGGGTTGTAGTCCACAGTTTCCTGCCGATTTCTTGAAATTTAGTATTTGAAAGTTTTAGCCTCATCTGCGGGCTATAGTCCACAGTTTTCGGTGACTTTAGAGTGAACTTTTATTTTCCTAATTTTGTGTGCTACAGTACACTGTTTTCGATCACTTTCGTGAGATTTCGTATTTTACTGTTTTGCCCTCATTTTGTGGATAGTCCACGGTTTCTGGCTGTTATCGCGAAATTTTGTATTTGACTGTTTTAGCCTCATTTGTGGGCTATAGTCCACAGTTTTCGGCCATTTTATGAGAATTTTTATTTCCCTAATTTTGTCGGCTATATTTTCGATCACTGACATGAGATTTCGAATTAAACAAATTTGGCCTCATTTTGTGGGTTATTGATCATTGTTTTCAGGCACTTAGTACACTGTTTTGGCCACAGTTTCTTATCGTTTTCGTGAAATTTTGTATTTGACTGTTTTAGCCTCATCTACGGGCAATAGTCCAAACTTTTCGGCGACTTTTGAGTGAACTTTTATTTCCCTCATTTTGTATTCTATAGTACACTGTTTTCGATCACTTTCATAAGATTGCGTATTTTACTATTTTTGGCCTCTTTTGGTGGGTTATAGTCCACAGTTTCCGGTCGTTTTCGTTAAATTTTGTATTTGACTGTTTTAGCCTCATTTTCGGGCAATAGTCGGAAGTTTTCGACGACTTTTGAGTGAACTTTTATTTCCCTCATTTTGTGTGCTATAGTTACTGTTTTCGATTACGTTGATGAGATTTCGTATTTTACTCTTTTGGCCTCATTTTGTGGGTTATAGTCCACAGTTCCCGGCCATTTTTGCTGAATTTTGTATTTGACTGTTTTAGCCTCAATTATGGGCTATAGTCCACGGTTTTCGGCCATTTTAGTGAGATTTTTATTTCCCTAATTTTGTCGGCAATAGTATACTGTTTTCGATAACTGACATGGGATTTTGAATTAAACAATTTTGGCCTAATTTTGTGGGTTATAGTCCATCGTTTTCTGGCACTTTTGTGAGAATTTTTATTTCCCTCATTTTGTGGGCTATAGTACACTGTTTTCAATCACTTTCATGAGATTTCGTATTTTGCTGTTTCGGCCTCATTTTGTGGGTTATAGTCCACAGTTTCCGGCCGCTTTTGCGAAATTTAGTATATGACTGTTTTAGCCTCATTTGTGGGTAATAGTCCATAGTTTTTGGGCACTTTAGTGAGAATATTTATTTCCCTCATTTTGTGGGCTATAGTACACTGTTTTCGATCACTTTGATTAGATTTCCTATTTTACTGTTTTGGCCTCATTTTGTGGGTTATAGTCCAAAGTTTCTGTTCGTTTTCGTGAAATTTTGTATTTGACTGTTTTAGCCTCATCTGCGAGCAATAGTCCAAAGTTTTCGGCAAATTTTGTGTGAACTTTTATTTCCCTCATTATGTGTGCTATAGTACATTGTTTTCGATCACTTTCTTGAGATTTTGTATTTTACTATTTTGGCCTCATTTTGTGGGTTATAGTCCATAGTTTCTGGTCGTTTTCGTAAAATTTTGTATTTGACGGTTTTAGCCTCATCTGCGGGCAATAGCCAAAGTTTTCGGCGAGTTTTGAGTGAATTTTTATTTCCCTCATTTTGTGGGCTATATAGTACACTGTTTTCGATTACTTTCCTGAGATTTCCTATTTTACCGTTTTGACCTCATTTTGTGGGATATAGTCCACAATTTCTGGTTATTTTCGTGAAATTTTGTATTTGACTGTTTTAGCCTCATCTGTGAGCAATAGTCGAAAGTTTTCGGCGACTTTTGAGTGAACTTTTATTTCCCTCATTTACACTGTTTTCGATCACATGAGAGTTTGAATTAATCAATTTTGGCCTCATTTTGTGGGTTATAGTCCACCGTTTTTGGTAACTTTCGTGAGAATTTTTATTTCCCTCATTTTCTGGGCTATAGTACACTGTTTTCGATCACTTTCAAGAGATTTCATATTTTGCTGTTTCGACTTCATTTTGTGGGTTATAGTCCACAGTTTCCGGCTGCTTTCGCGAAATTTAGTATTGGACTGTTATAGTCTCATTTGTGGTCAAGTAACCTAGGGTTGGGGTTACTTGACCTAACCTAGGGTTAGGAAACTCTAGCCATCATGATGATCGTGAGTAGAATCTTGATGAGATCCTATGGCCACAATTGTGCCATGAAGATTTTCTTCATGAAAGAATGAGAAGGTTGTGAATGTTCTAGCTTGATGTGTTGGCATACAATCCCAGCATCCAATTTCGTCACCCACCGACCCTCCATCTACACCCTCCACCTCATCACCTCACCCCCACCCCCACCCACTCAATTTCCGGCCACATAACCCCCCCTCCCTCCCCCCAAAAAAAAATCTCTCCTCATTCATTTTTTCAAGCTTCACTTTCCTTCTTCATTCCTTCTTCACTTCTTCATATGTGTTAGGTTAAAAAAAAACAAAAGAAAGTGAGAAATAATAAGAGAGAGTTAAAGTGTGAGAAAGATGGAGCTTCATTTGTTGCTTAGGAGCTAAGGAGGAGGAGCCAACAAGCTTGGGCATCAAAGGTGGGTGTTCTTCAACTTTTGTATATTTATATTTAGATATTTGTAACTTGCAAATGACTTAGAATTTGATTATGAAACTTTTGTGGTATGTTCTAGGATGAATTTAGAATATCCTATATTTTTTTCATATTTTTCTGGGTTTGTTTGGTAGCCCAAACAACCACTTCAATTTCAGACAGTAAGCAATGTTGAAAACTGCCGTTGTATGAAAACTTGGTGTGCCTTTCAAAATCATAACTCAGTATTGGTAGGGTATTTTAAGCTCAAATTTTTACTAGATGCTCTTGTATATGTCTATAACTACAGTTTCAGATTTCGCATTTTTCTGAGATCGTTTGATGCCTCAAAAAAATTATGAGTTGCAACTAGTCTGGAAATCAGAAGTTGAACCTGTCTATTTTAAGATGGAAGTTCATCAATTCATAATTACTTTTGGGTGCATGATATTGAAATTAAACTTTTACAGTAGCTTTTATTATGAGTCTACATCATGATCCTAAAATTTTAGAATTATTAGATAACATTTGATTAAGTTTCAAAAATAAATTGTATTTAGAGGTAGAGACCCTGTCTGAAAACCAGAAGAAAGTTTATGCTAAGTTTGAAGGGTCGGAACTCTCTGTGTAGTATGAATCTACATGCAATTTTTAGACACAATTGAATGGTATATGTGGAGTTTCAGAATCTCAAATTTCATAAGCTTTGGACTTAGGGTTGATTTGTTATTGAATTTTAACTAAATTGTGTTCAGTTTCTAGCTCAGATTGCATGATCTATAAATTTGTGTAAAACTGGAATTATGTGTTAAGAATTTGGAAGAATGATCAACTAGAGATTTGTAGTATAGAGTCATAACTTTCCAAAACATCTGGAATCATGCAATTCCAGTTTGTGGAGCAAAAGTTATGATTTCTTATAGATTGGGGCAGAACCAGTCTAAATTGAAGGATTTAACTTTTGTAAAGGAAATTCATTTCCTGTGTGTATACTGAAAGAAATTGGAGTTTTAGAAGACTTTAATGGATGAATCTGAGGATGTGTTCAACTAGGAAGTGGTAGTAGACACTCCCATCTTTTCATAAATTCCAGAATTGAGTAATTCCGACAAGTAAACAAATTTTTATGTTGATGGCAAGATGCAGCTAGTGTATGAAGAAATACACAGCTGAGAACATGTAGGGATTGTATAGCTTCTAGATGGCTGAAATTGAAGAAATGGTTAACTAAAGACTTGTATTTTAGGATCTTAGCTTTCCAGAATGGGTAATATCATACAATTTCAATTTGTATTTTAGAAGTTATGGATGTTACAAGTTCAGCAACCTGCTGTCTTGATCGACTTCAAGCATGTGTTAAATCAGGAAACTAGTGTTCTATAGGGAAATTGAGGAAATTGTCAACTAGGGAATTGCAGTAGAGTTTCCTAACCTTCTAGAAAACCTAAATTTGTTGGATTCTGAGGAGCATAGCTTGAGTCGCAGCAACTACTATGTCTTGAACTGCTTATTATTGGAAGATTGATATGGAAATCTCTGCATACTGCAGTGTGGTTATTGTGAGCTAATTGAGTTTTAAGATGTTTTAAACACTTCATTTGGAACTTAGACAAGATTCCTGTGCTTAGTACTCATGGTGGACACATGAGTAAGTTGGGAGAATAGCTATATGGTCGATTTATGATTGGTATCTTGATGCCTGAGTATGTCAATGGTCAGGTGTTGATGTTTGTGTATGTTTACCTTCATTCACAAATTTGCATGCATCTTTTGGGGTCCAAAGGACTACTCGCTGAGGGTCACCGGCCGGGGATATGGTCGAAGACCTGTGAAGGTATTGGAATCGATGAATGAATGGTTCAGCGTGGTTAATTGTTATTTTTGGACCGACCAGTCGGGTTAACCATTTGTTTAATAAGGCTCTGTGCATGATTTGAGTGATAAACGTATTTTCAGTAAACTGTATTTAATTAAGTTTTTTTTACTGTTCGATTAAAGACCAGGTTGGTGTTAGGGGTGATTCCCTATAATCCGACTAGTTCTAAAGAGCCAGCACTAGGCGGTGATAACCAGGGTTGTCTCTTCCTGTCATTAGGAATACGTGCTGCGATGCGTATCTCGCACTGTTAATTTCTGAAGTGCTGTGGTAAGAACGGGAGGTTTCTTGTCGGATAGGGGGCTTAGACCTTCGAGGCCGTCATGTTCTTATGTAGAGTGGACACAAACGGACCATGGGGCTGTTGTCCCATGGATCTTCAGTGCCATAGATATACGAATGCGTATCTATAAGATCGTCACGATATTTGGTGTGATCCAGACCGATATGGGGCACTAGTGGCAAATGGAGACACCACTATGTTTAGCAGTAATAACCGTGAGATTCACTAGCCACGATTATATCTATCAGAAACATGTTGAGTACAATAGTAGAATGTATTTGCATGGCGAGAGTTCAAAACCCTAAAACTGGAGAAGATGGCTTGATCTGGAACGTATGTAGTATGAGATGCATGCGTATCCAGTGTTGCTGACATTAGACTAAGTGCATCTGTTTTTTGTGCATTGTGTACTATGCATTAGACTTCAGGTCATGTCACACATTGACACTAAAAAATTAGGATGCATGTTTCTGTTTTCATTAAAGGCTGGTTGTGATTGCTAGTTGGAAATTGCTGTTTTCTTATCAACAATGCATCAGTATATGTACTGACGTGCCCACTCAATTAGGTACTGGATACCGGGTAGCGAGTGCAGAAGAACTTAAGACAAGCAGGGCATCCAAGTGGAGTGGTAGTGTACATGCCTACCATTCGAGCAGATGCCGGAATATCAGAGTAGTGCAGTGGAAGATTCGAGCTACAGGGCGCATTTCAGGGAAGCAGCATGACCGCTCGGTGGAGCTTCCAGTAGAGAGCTGTTGGTTTCCGTTCTGGGTGACAGGCGGTAATCGTTACATTGTATTATCTGTAATAAGTTGATGTAATTTGTACTCCTTGTTCAGGAACAATGCACATTTGTAATTAATGATGTAATGACTTATTTGGCAATAAAAAGTTTTTAAATTTCTTTGTTATTTACTGTGTTGAGATGCATTTGAAGGCAAAGATTCTGGTTGTGCCATGGATGTCAGGTAACAGGGATCCGGGGCATTACAGTATGCACCCGAACCTGAGGTATGAGAAGCAGGATTGCATGCATTAGTTAGGATTTATAAAAGATAGGTAGACTTGAGATTACAAGTATACATGATTCTCTGCTCTTGCTATAATCATGTCCTTGTTCGTTTGCTTGTACTACTTGCGGCCCGTAGCTTGCTGTAATCTATCTTTCTTTTGAGTTAATGTTATACAGGTACAACGATGGGATACTGAAGGAACTTGGAAAACTACTTACTGGATTGTTTATTCTCAGACTTATTGTCTTGTATCTTAAATATTGGTTATTGCATTATATTCTTGTTCTTGGGATTATTATTGTATTGTTGAGCTTACTGGCATTGTACAACTTATGAATAATATGAGTTGACATACTTATATCATTCGCTGGGCCTCGGTTACATGCCTGTAATTTCGTATAATGGGAAGCGGGGCGTGACACTATTGTAAACAACAAGTATCTTCTGGTGAGACTTGAGAGATAGATAAGTTCTTGGTGAGAATGGTTATAACTCTTATATCTTTTGTAGTTGAATATCAACTCGGTTATTTTTTACCTGGATTAGGGTAAGCCCCAACCGGGACAAAATTGTGTGTTTTGGTGTGTTTGATTTAATCTATTATTTTGCTTGGTGGTTGTTTGTAGTGATCGTGCGCATAAACTCTGAACAAAATTTCTAACAATTGATATCAAAGCTTCCGCAAATCCTAATAATAACATGATTCAATACATGTGTAGAGTTCCCACTTCAATAATGCAATTGACAAAAATAAATATGTTGTCTGTAAACACACCTTTCTGAGCACTCTTTCAAATGCATATTTAAAGGAACAGTAACACCAACCCGATTGTATGAGCCACGACCATGAGACATACAGAACACTAAGAATCTAAGACATTGATTCCTTTAATAATGTAGGCAAGCAAGTTAGAGTGTTCCTTTTACACAAGAACAATCTAGGATATAAGTAGTACTTCATCAATTAGATTCTATTGAACATATAAAAGCAATCTGCACGTGCGATGCACATATTTTTTCCCCTTAAGCTCCTACTTTATGATTTTCTTTAAAAGTAAAAACTACGACGTAGTACGTAAGCTTGAGGCCTCCCTTTATCCACTACAATTCAGTGATTACTCTTTACAAATTACCCCTAGTAGGAACCAACTTTTATTTTATATGAATGCCATTTTCAAAATAATTATGTCGTAAATAAATTTAAACTTTGAGGGTATTATGGTAACTGACAATAACTGAGTAAATGATTGCTAAAATAACTCACACTTAAAAAGATGTGATTGAGATTAGATCAATCAAGCTGGTTTGTCTACGAATTACACAACCCCAACTCTCCCATTATTTATACTAGTAATTTACGCATGCGATGCACGTCTTAATAAATATATATTTTTTAAAGTAAAAATTTTGACGTAGTTTGGCCTCAAACCTGAGACATCTTTTATATTAGTTATGCACGTACGTCATACGCGTTGATAGATTTACAATTGACACTAAGGCCTTCTCCCATTATAATATTAAAGATACTAGTAATCTGCACGTGCACGTCCTAATATTTTTTTATTTAAGTAAATACTAAGACGCAATCTAGCCTCGAACATAAGACATTTCTTTACTCATCACATACTATTCACAAATTACCCCTAGTGGCACTTTTATTTTATATGAGTGGCACTTTTGTAAATAATTATGTCGTAAATAAATTTAAACTTTGAGGGTATTATGGTAACTAACAACTGTTGAGTAAATAAATGGTTAATATAACTCCAACTTAAAAATGAATGGTTGAGATTAGATAGTTGGTTGAATGGTTGTCCACAAATTACAGGTTGTCTACAAATGACAACCCCAACTATTCCATTATATATACTAATAATCTGCACGTGTGATGCACGTTCTAATTTAAAAAAAATTATATTGTAAATAATAAGACGTAATCTGGCCTCGAACCTGTGACCTCTCTTTACTCATCACATAATCTTTATAAATTATCCCTAGTGGCACAAACTTTTATTTTATATGAGTGTCACTTTTGCAAATAATTATGTCATAAATAAATTTAAACTTTGAGGGTATTATGGTAACTAACAACAGTTGAGTTAATGAATGATTAATATAACTTCCACTTAAAATGAATGGTTGAGATTAAATCGTTGAATGTCTACATACAGATTGTCTACTGTAACGCCCTTCCCCGATTAGCGATTTTAGCAAACAATTGTCCACCACAAGCTGCCTCATAAAAGGTGTTATAGCTTGTTGGTGACCTCTAATTCCAGACAATTATATATATATATATATATATATATATATATATAGGGCTTTCTTTCATTGCAAACGCTACTGTAGCGTTTGTAAACGTGCACACCACTTAACCCGTCATAGGCGATGACGGGTTAAGGCAAAACACATAACCCGTCATCGCCGATGACGGGTTATGTGTTTTGCCTTAACCCGTCATCGCCAATGATGGGTTAAGTGGTGTGCACACGTTTGCACAACATTTACGTTTGCAATGGAAGATAGCCCATATATATATATATATATATATATATGGGAAAAGGGGTATGAGCAACTTGCTCATTTAGTAAATAAGCAATTGATGATGTGGCATAAATGTGATTGGAAAATCCTTAAAAGGGTTAGTTGTCCAATGTATCATATGCATGCATACCCCTTTTCCAATATATATATATATATATATATATATATATATATATATATATATATATATATATATATATATAGGGAAGTCTTCCGTTGTGCACCACCTGTGGTGCACATGGCATGTGCACTCGGCCTTCCCGCCTTCGTATCGACGATCCGAACTGTTCACATTGATCTACACATCTAAATTAATCTAAATATTTAAAGTAAAATTATTTGAAATTCATTTGCCCATCCATTGAAGTGTTACAAAATTGTATGGCTGAAAATCATTGTTTTTTATAGTCACATGATGGATGGGCAAATGAAGTTCAAATGATTTGATTTTACATATCTAGACTAATTTAGATGTGTAGATCAATGTGAACGGTTCAGATCGTCGATACGAAGGCGGAAAGGCCGAGTGTTGCCGCTAATTTCGGTGTGGGGGCAAACAGATGAATTTGTGAGTTCGTGAAAAACCTGAATAGCAAACACCTAACCTGTTCCGCCGGATCTTGACCGTTGACTCCCGCCGTTCACCTGCAAGGAAGTGCGAGACACCGGGGTTGATCCCGGCGACGCACCCTCCGACGCTCAAGTCAGTAATCTGATAGACTATGAAAGAGCGTTTAACTAGAGAAAGATTGATTACCTCTTAATGGAGATGGGTGAGGGGTATTTATAGGCGTCTTAGGGACTGGTTTTAGGAATGTAATCCCCGTGATTAGATAAGGAATATTCCCCGTAATCAGATAAGGCATGTAATCTGATAAGGTATATCCCCTATAATCAGTTAAGGAATTTAATCCCTAATCCCCAGTGAAAAGATAGATGTGAATCATGGCCGTTGATTTAGATCTAATCAGGGACCTTGATTGTATCTTGTCGGATCGGGTTGGTAGCGGGTTGAAACCCGTACCCAGCTGAGGTGGATCCGTTTGCGGGTTATTGGATCTGTGAGAAGGAGACCCAGTACCCGCTTCGGACCCATTTGCATGTGAAATTACCGTTTTACCCCTGAGCTTTAAGATTCGAGTCCGATGTGAACGGTCCCGATTTAATCCTATTTTTTAGCCATATCACGAGCCCCCCACTCCTAAAGACTGAGTGTAATCAGCCTTTGAGGAGTAGTTTAACTGTTCTAATGGCGTACGGGATTTTATCGGTATTCTTAAGGGAGTTTGGAATCTTGCTCGGGGTGTAACAGTGTTATTATGGGCTTGTAAAATGCCCAAAAATATTCTTAGAATTTTCTGGATTTTTGGTGATTTTTCCAGATTTTTCTGAATTTTTTCTCATTTTTTTGAATTTTTTATTCATTTTCCGAATTAAATAATTAATTATCTAAAATATTAATTAATTATTCTAATTTAATAATTATTTTTTCAGAATTTAAAAATAATTTTTTCTGAATTAATAATTATTTTTAGAATTTTTAATTAATTTTTTCGATTTTTAAATATTTTTTTCGGATTTTTTAAATAAAAAAAACAATTAAATAAATAAATAAATAATTTAAATATTACCTGGACACGTGGCAGATTTCTGGCCGTCCATCATGACCAGATGAGCACGCATCGCGAGGCAGATCACGATCTGGACACGTGGCACGTTTCTGGCCGTTCATCATGATCAGATCTGCGCGCATCGTGAGGCAGATCACGATCGGGACACGTGGCGCATTCCTGAGCGTCGATCGTGTCGCGACGCGAATTTTGGAACGATCGGACGGATCGTGTGGCCCGGCCTCTTTTTTTCTCCAATTACGACTTCGGCACTTCGGCACTTCGGCGAAGGCACCCCGGTCGTTGAGATGTTGCCACGTGGACCGCCACGTGGCATTTTTTTTTTTTTTTTTTTTTTTTCTTTCTTTCTTTCTTCTTCTCCTTCTTTTTCTTTGCTGCTTCCGCTGCTTCTTCTTCGTCTTGTTTCTTTCCTCTTCTTCTACTTTGCTCCGACCCAACATTCGACTCGACAACGCCCCCAACCCCGACTCCACCCCCGTTCTTGGGATCTCCACCGAAGTTCGGCGAAGAGGACGGCAGCGGCGTGGAGTTCGGAGGGAAGCTTGGCTGCCGTGGGGTGGGCGAGCGTGGCGGACGAACGTCGAAGCTCGTTGAGAGAGGTCGGCGAGCGAGGCGAGGGGCTCCGCGCGTCGGAGTGAATCTCGTCGAGGCTTCGACGAGGAAGAGGCACGGCGAGGAGCTTCGGCGAATCAGCTTGTCGCGCGGAGTGGAGTTCGGCGCTTCGACGACGGAGGCAGCTCGGGAAGGGGATGGGTCGAGCTGGCGATGGGGGAGTGGAGCTCTCCCGAAGGTGGCGAAGCTAGAAGGTGGGGCCCGGAGCTTGGAGCTTCGGTTCGGCATGGAGCTCGGAGCTTCGACGGCGGTATTGGAGCCCGGCACGAACGAAACTCGCGAAGGTAGTGCTCGGAGCTTGGGGCTTCGGTTCGGCATGGGTCTCGGCAGCGGAGCTCGGAGCTTGGTGATGGGTCGTTCGGTTCGCCACCATTGGAGCTCGGAGGTGAGCTCGGCAGCGGGGTTCGGCACGAAGGGAGGTCTCGATGGTGGTGCTCGGAGCTCGTTCGTTGAGCTTGGAGGAGGAGAAGATGATGGGAGCTCGAAGCTCGGCGCTTTGGTCGGAGGCAGCCGGCGTCGGAGGCGGAGCTCGGTGCTTGAAGATGACGAGCTGGATTTTTTGATCTCATGGGTTTTGGCGGGAGGTTGGGAGAGAAGAAGGGTTGGGGTTCGGGTCGGATCCCCTTGATGGGTCCGAACCCGGCCCCTTGTGGCCTTTTTTCTTTTTCTCTTTTTTTTTTTTTTTTTTTTTTTCCCCTCTCTCTCTCTCTCTCTCTCTCTGTTCGGAAAATCCGAGCTCGTTGGATCTGCTTCTTGTTCGGTCAATCCGAGCGCGGATTATGAGGAGATTTTTTGCTGCTTAGCGGTTCGGTAGTTCGGTAGCTCGGATTTGAGATCCGAGCTACGTGGCTCAATCTGGACGGTTGATCACGATCGTGGCGCGAATCACGAGACGAGAGGCACGAGTTTCGAGAAAACGTTATCTTGTCGTTTTGTGGTGACGTGGCGAGATCTGAGCCGTTCATCATGTTTTAGCGCGAATTTTGAGACGATCCGACGGTGAGATGGGTTCGGTCGAATTTTTCCCCAAATACAGCGTCGGCAATTCGGCACCTCGGTTCGGCGCTTCAGCGAAGGCACCCCGGCTCGGCTATACGGCTCGGCCATACGGCTCGGCTGTACCTCCAAAGATGCCACGTGGCATGCCACGTGGCTTTGCTGCTTCTTTCTCCTGTCTTCTTCTTTTTCTTCGCTTCTCCTTTCTAGGCGAGGAAGGAGGAGGTGCTGGCCATGGCGGAGCTCGTACGTGAAGAAGAGGAGTTTGGGTCTTCCCTTCTCTGTTGGTTTTGTTTTCGGCGGGAACATGGGGAAGAAGAGGAGTGGAGTTCAGGTCGTGGGTTGATGGGCTCGGATCCCCTAACGGGTCGAACCCGGCCCCACGTGCTCCTTTTTTTTTTTTTTTTTTTTTATTCTTTCTCCTCTGCTTCTTGTTCGGAAAATCTGAGCTCCTCGGATCTGCTTCTCGTTCGGCCAATCCGAGCACGGATTTTGAGGAGCATTTTTCTCACTTTGCTGTTCGGTAGGTCGGTAGCTCTTCTGGGAAGAAAGAGGAAGGGGAGGAGAGGCATTTGGGTTCTCTCCTCTGCCTCGTTCTTCCGCACAGTGGAGAAGAAGAGAAGAGGAAGGGGAGGAGAGGCAATTGGGTTCTCTCCTCTGCCTCGTTCTCTCGCACAGTAGAGAAGCGGCGCTGGGAAGACCCTCGTAAGAGCCATGGGGAGAACCATTCTTTGAAGTGAGTGCAAGGAGCAACTCTAGGGGAAAGTAGTGCTCCGAACTTGTGGAGAAGAGCTCCGCTTTGGAAGTGAGCGGAGTGAAGAGCTTGACTTGTAGAAGAGCAATCTGGACGGTTGATCACGATCGTGGCGCGAATCACGAGACAAGAGGCACGAGTTTCAAGAAAACGTTATCTTGTCGTTTTGCGGTGACGTGGTGCGATCTGATCCGTCCATCACGCTTGAGTGTGAATTTTGAGATGATCCAACGGCTAGCTGGGGTCGGCCGAATTTTTCTCCATAAACGAGGGTCGGTACGGCGGCACCTCGGATCGGCAGCACTTCTGAGGAGAAAGGGGAAGGGGAGGAGAGGCAGTTGGGTTCTCTCCTCTGCCTTGTTCTTCCGCATGGTGGAGAAGAGGAGAAGAGGAAGGGGAGAAGAGGCAATCGGGTTCTCTCCTCTGCCTCGTTCTTCCGCACAGTGGAGAAGAGGAGATGTGTTGGGGAAGAAGGAGAAGAGTGAAGGAGCTAAGATGGGTATGGGTCGGACCGTGGGTATCGGATCCGACCCCGACCGTTAGCCTCTTTTTCTTTCTTCCTCTTCATCTGCTTGCTTTGTTCGGCGAATCCGAGCACGGATTTTGAGGCAGATTTTTGCCGCTCCGCAGGTTGGTAGATTGGCAGATCCCGGCTACGTAGCTCGATCTGGACGGTTGATCACGATCATAGCGCGAATCACGAGACAAGAGGCACGAGTTTCGAGAAAACGTTATCTTGTCGTTTTGTGGTGACATGGCGCGATCTGATCCGTCCATCACGCCTGAGTGCGAATTTGGAGATGATCTAACGGTGAGACCGCCTCGGGACGATTTTTTGCCATATACGAGGGTCGGTACCCGGGCACCTCGGCTCGGAGGGTCAGTACCGTTGGCCGAGGTGCTGAGTTGTCTGTTTTGAAGGAAGTGTTCCTTGAAGGCTCGGTTGAGCTGTTCGGTAGCTCGGCTGTTCGGATGGCTCGAGCGTGAGGAGAAGCTTATTGAGTTGATGAAGGGGATAGGTCGGTGAAGCTCTGCTCCTCGGCTCGGGAGGATGGGTCAGCATATGGGAGAGGTGAGGAGCTCTGAAGTTGTCTCTATTCTGTTTGGTTTTGGAGATTTTTGAAGAGGAGCTCCACTCCTAGGAGAAGAGGTGCTGGGAAGACCCATTCTCTGAAGTGAGTGCAAGGAGCAACTCCAGGGGAGGGTTGTGAGCTCCGAGCTCGTTGGGAAGAGCTCCGCTTTGGAGGCGAGCGGAGTGAAGAGCTTGGCCTTGAGAAGAAAGAGGAAGGGGAGGAGAGGCATTCGGGTTCTCTCCCCTGCCTCGTTCTTTCGCACAGTGAAGAAGAGCAGAAGTGTTGGGTACCTTTGGCGGGAAGACTGAAGAAGGAGAAAAATGAAGGAGCTAAGAAGGGTATGGGTCGGACCGAGGGTATTGGATCCGACCCTGACCCGTTAGTCTCTTTTTCTTCTTGCTCTTCATCTGCTTAGCTGCTCGGTAGATGCATCTTGTTCGGCAGATTCGAGCACGGATTTTGGGGCACATTTTCCGCAACTTTGCTTCTCGGTAGATGGGTAACTCAGCTCGGATGGTCGTGGGGGCAGTTCGGAATGGCTATCTTCCTCCGGCCCGTTTGAGGACGAGCCGGTGAAGTAAAGTCGAGCCATAGGACCCCGACCATCGTGAGGTTAGTTTGAGGGATGCAGGAGCAGTTTCGAATGGCGAGCTACTTCTAGTCCGCTTAGGAGCGGACTTGCGAAGCAAAATCGAGCCAAGTGTTGGACTCCGATCCATTCAACGGCTGCAGGAGCAATTTCGAACGGCGATCTACTCCCGGCCCGTCTGAAGACGAGCCGAGGAGGAAGAGTCGAGCCGAGTGCTGGACTCCGAACCATTGTGTGATTAGTTTAAGAGATGCAGGAGCAGTTTCGAATGGCGAGCTACTTCTAGTCCGCTTAGGAGCGGACTTGCGAAGCAAAATCGAGCCAAGTGTTGGACTCCGATCCATTCAACGGCTGCAGGAGCAATTTCGAACGGCGATCTACCCCCGGCCCGTCTGAAGACGAGCCGAGGAGGAAGAGTCGAACCGAGTGCTGGACTCCGAACCATTGTGAAGTGCTTAGCAAGTTGTGGGAGCAGCCATGTAGAAGAAGCTGGGCTCCGAACTCACCTTTTAGCGAGTCGTGACTCGGAGAGATAGAGATGAAACGAGAGCAACAATTTCCAATGAAAAACGTAAGGTTTTATTGAAATAAGCTAAGTGGCTGCTTCAATAGAGCGTGCCGTTATTACATGTTGTTGGCCGGGTTACAAGCATCGGCCTTATTGAAAATCAAAATCCTACTTCTACAATAAGGTGAGGACCTCTTGGGAGGAGCTGAGTCTTGAAGCTCGGCGGGCCTTTCTGTTCGTTTGGAAGAGGTGGTGATCAGGTGAGGAGCTCGGCCCCCTCTTTTTGGACGAACTGGATCAGGTGCCCCCGCTGTATGAGTTCTTCGATCTCCTCCTTGAGAGCCCGACAATCATCCGTGTCGTGGCCGTGGTCCCTGTGAAAGCGGCACCACTTATCCTTATTCCTCTTCTTGCCAGGTGTATTCATTCTCGGGGGAGCGCGGAGTAGCCCTTCGTTGTCCACCTCCATAAGGACTCCTGATATGTTGGCAATGAGGGGGGTGAACTTCTCAAACCGAGGAGTCGGGCGACGCTGTCCATTGCTGTCCTTCTGGGATTTTTGGGAGCCCTCATCTTCTTCGGTCAGCTTTCGTTTCGTCCCTGAGGCAGACCCTCCGAAGCTTGGAGGGTAGGCGGCCTCTTCGGCACGAATGTACTTGTCACACCTGAGAAGGAGGTCGGCAAAGTTCCGTGGAGGCTTCTTAGCAAGAGAGGAGCGGAGGCTGGAATTGAAGACGTTGGATTGGAAGGCGGCTGTTGCGACGGATTGGTCGAGGGAGGCTATAGTCCTGGCTTCAGCTGTGAACCTCTTCACATAGTCTCTTAACTTCTCACCTTTCTCCTGCCTAAGCTGGAGGAGTGAAATGCTGGTCTTCTCCGTGTGCCTGCTACTCACGAAGTGGGTGATGAAGAGTGTCTCGAACTGCTCGAAGGAGAATATGGAAGACGGTGCGAGGCGGGAGTACCACTCTCGAGCTGGGCCCTTCAGTGTCGCGGGGAAGGTTTTGCAGAGGAGGGCATCAGAAGCTTGATGGAGGAGCATCAAAGTCTTAAAGCTTTCGACGTGATCAACTAATATTAAAGATACTAGTAATCTGCACGTGCACGTCCTAATATTTTTTTATTTAAGTAAATACTAAGACGCAATCTAGCCTCGAACATAAGACATTTCTTTACTCATCACATACTATTCACAAATTACCCCTAGTGGCACTTTTATTTTATATGAGTGGCACTTTTGTAAATAATTATGTCGTAAATAAATTTAAACTTTGAGGGTATTATGGTAACTAACAACTGTTGAGTAAATAAATGGTTAATATAACTCCAACTTAAAAATGAATGGTTGAGATTAGATAGTTGGTTGAATGGTTGTCCACAAATTACAGGTTGTCTACAAATGACAACCCCAACTATTCCATTATATATACTAATAATCTGCACGTGTGATGCACGTTCTAATTTAAAAAAAATTATATTGTAAATAATAAGACGTAATCTGGCCTCGAACCTGTGACCTCTCTTTACTCATCACATAATCTTTATAAATTATCCCTAGTGGCACAAACTTTTATTTTATATGAGTGTCACTTTTGCAAATAATTATGTCATAAATAAATTTAAACTTTGAGGGTATTATGGTAACTAACAACAGTTGAGTTAATGAATGATTAATATAACTTCCACTTAAAATGAATGGTTGAGATTAAATCGTTGAATGTCTACATACAGATTGTCTACTGTAACGCCCTTCCCCGATTAGCGATTTTAGCAAACAATTGTCCACCACAAGCTGCCTCATAAAAGGTGTTATAGCTTGTTGGTGACCTCTAATTCCAGACAATTATATATATATATATATATATATATATATATATATATATATATATATATATATATATATATATATATATAGGGCTTTCTTTCATTGCAAACGCTACTGTAGCGTTTGTAAACGTGCACACCACTTAACCCGTCATAGGCGATGACGGGTTAAGGCAAAACACATAACCCGTCATCGCCGATGACGGGTTATGTGTTTTGCCTTAACCCGTCATCGCCAATGATGGGTTAAGTGGTGTGCACACGTTTGCACAACATTTACATTTGCAATGGAAGATAGCCCATATATATATATATATATATATATATATATATATATATATATATATATATATATATGAGAAAAGGGGTATGAGCAACTTGCTCATTTAGTAAATAAGCAATTGATGATGTGGCATAAATGTGATTGGAAAATCCTTAAAAGGGTTAGTTGTCCAATGTATCATATGCATGCCACATAATCAATTGCCCATTTACTAAATAAGCAAGTTTCTCATATCCCTTTTACCCCATGTATATATATATATATATATATATATATATATATATATATATATATATATATATATATAGGGAAGTCTTCCGTTGTGCACCACCTGTGGTGCACATGGCATGTGCACTCGGCCTTCCCGCCTTCGTATCGACGATCCGAACTGTTCACATTGATCTACACATCTAAATTAATCTAAATATTTAAAGTAAAATTATTTGAAATTCATTTGCCCATCCATTGAAGTGTTACAAAATTGTATGGCTGAAAATCATTGTTTTTTATAGTCACATGATGGATGGGCAAATGAAGTTCAAATGATTTGATTTTACATATCTAGACTAATTTAGATGTGTAGATCAATGTGAACGGTTCAGATCGTCGATACGAAGGCGGAAAGGCCTAGTGTACACGGAGGGGTAGTGCACAATGGAAGAATTTTCCTATATATATATATATATATATATATATATATATATATATATATATATATATATATATATAACTCCCAATACTCCCATATGGGACAATTCCCACATCTCTCTCTCCTCTATCCCGTGAGCACATAAACCCAAGCCTGGGCCCCATGCCCACGTCAACAGAAGAGAAGTAGGCAGCATTACTGCCTTCACAAACCTGGGCGGGCCCCACTTGGCCACGCCACCATCAGTGTGACGCCAGCATCCGAAGCAGCACATGCTGCATTCTTTCCCCGTGGGCCCCCCATCCAATAAACCCAAACAAACCCCCTATAGAGATTCTATAGGGCAATATATATATATATATATATATATATATATATATATATATATATATATATATATATATATATGAGTCTATTATGAGATGGTGAGTTGAGCTCCTTATTGTGAGTTGAAGATCTCGGCCATCTGATCGCGATCCGATGGCTGAGATCTCCTCTGCCCAAACTTATGAGATGGTGAGCTTTCGTTGAGGGCATTTTGGAGATTTCGAAACTCATCTTCCTCATGCGCATTTCTCTCTCTAGTGCTCCGTTCGTCTCATTCCTGATCTCAAACTCAGAAACCCATCTCAAAAACCCTAGCTCGTTCTCAAACTCGCCCCTAAATCGAAATAAAATCAGCTCAGCATCTCATTTTGGAGATTTTGAAACTCATCTCACTCACGCTTATTTCTCTCTCATGCTCGCTCGTCTCATTCCTGATCTCAAACTCAGAAACCCAAAATCGAAAACCCTAGTTCGTTCTCAAACTCGCCCCCAAATCAAACCAAATCAGCTCACCATCTCATTTCTTTCATCCCCGATCTCAAATCAGAAAACCCAAATCGAAAACCCAAACTCATGAGATCTGTCTTCAATTTGGGGGCATTTTGTAGATATCGAAACCCTTATCGCGGTGGGTTTGGCTGACGCTTGACGCCCTCTGTCATCGACTGCCATTTCAGGCTCAGATTTAGGAGGGAAGTGTTTAATTCTCATACATGCTTTTATAATTTGTGTTTAATTTCTTGCATTTTCTTTTGGTTGTGTGTGTAGGCAATGATGAATCACATTTTGATATAAGTTATTTATTTATTTTTGGGGATTGAAATTATTGTTTTGAAGCATATTTGGTTGTGTGCCATGATAATTATGCAAAGTTGAACAGAGTTCAGGGAATGAGCGGGAGAGAAGATGGGGAAGAAATGAATGAATGTTGTGAAATCCCTAATGCCATCAACAGTTAGCTTACATTTAAGTGATCTGAGTCAAGCCCAATTCATCTGATATTTGGGCAGTGATGACACACAATGATTGAATGTATCACTATATTTTTGTAATGGTTGGATGCGTATGATTTGGATACTCACTTAAGCCTTTTGGGGTTTGATTCTCTCTTTCAGTGTGTTGGTGTAGGCAGTGCTGTGAAACACTTTATGATCTAAATAATTTTTTCAGCTTGTTGTATTTATGCTTGATTATTTATCCGTCATATTCTAGTTGGCACGGCATCCCAATGCAGCCCTACTGAGCAAAGTGCAATCTGAGCCTACTTTTTTTTTTTTACTCTATATATATACATGAGTAAATCTCTTATGAGATGGTGAGAAGAGGCCCTTACTGTGTGCAAAAGTTCTCAGTCGTAGGATCTCTTGAAGTTGCGTCCGACGACTTTTAAAAAAAAACATTTAATAAATATTTTTTTGGCCAGGGACTCCTTGGACGCAACATCATGTTGCGTCCAACAGAGGGGGCCCACCTTTTTTTTAATTTTAAAAAAACTTAAATCGTTGTTTTTAATTAATAAAAAAATCGTAAAAATCCTAAAAATTCGTCTGACGCAAAGGAAGTTCCGTCTGTTTTTTTAAAATATGAAATTGGTAAAAAATACCAATATACAACTAGCGAATTGGCCAAATGCTATATGCATTTATGCATATATACATTTTTTAAACAATGACGACTGTGGATGCTCTAAGTAAATATAACAATACTAAAAATCAGGTCACGACGTACATTGTCACACAAGAATTATGGGATAGACATATAATTCATAATACTCATTCGAGTCTCTCAACCCTCTCAACTTCAAAACCCACATGCAAAACATGGTCTAGAATCGAACTCCGCTCTTTCGGGACTTACCCGGTTTACCCGATATCCGGACCCACTCTATCTATAAACCCGAACCCTATCGCGTAACCACTCTCCTTCCTCTTTAGAGAGAGAACGAAATAAAGAAAGAAAGGGAGATAAGAGCATCCACAATCGTTTGTTATATTTGCCAATTTTTCATTTTTTGAGAAATGGCATGTTGCAGTCGTTTGCTATTTTGCCATTTTTTCGCAAAATAGCTACAGTTATTTCTCATTTTTGAGAAATGAAATGACCATTCTCAAATTATAAGAGACGGTACAACATTCCCCGTCCCAATTATTTCTCTTTCTTTGTTTTTAATTAGGTTTAGCTATTATTATATTATTTAATTTATTTAATTAACATATTTTAATAGTTAATAAGTAATTATTATTTTTTTTTAACGAAAGAGAGGGTACAACATGTATCATCTCTCCCATTTAAAAAAAATACGCGACGGTAAATATTCTACCGTCCTACGCAATTTTTTTAGAAAAATAAGAATATTATAGCAAACAATCGCAAGAGTCTTTCACTATTTGCTACTACTGTAGCTGCCATTTTAAAAAAATGAGAAACAAATGCTCTTAAGAAGACGGAGAAAGAGAAATGGCGACAACTTTGTTAAGAAACTACAATCACAACCTCCTCTTCTTCTTCACAGAATCAGAGATAACTCCTTTTCGAAAGATAACCCCTTTCCGCTCCCTCTTCTTCAAACCCTCTTCCTCTTTTCGCCCAATTCTCTCTCATTCCAGTTCCTCCTCTTCTTCTTATTCTACAAAGGGTACTAGTACTACTAATACTATTGAGAAAGATCATAATGGTGGTTCTGAGCTTCAGTTGTACAATACTATGTCGAGGAGCAAGCAGCCCTTCAAGCCGAGAGTGGAAGGGAAGGTGGGGATGTACGTTTGCGGAGTCACTGCTTATGATTTGAGCCATATTGGGCATGCTAGAGTTTATGTCACCTTTGATGTTATCTATCGGTTAGTTCTACTTGCTTCAATTTTCAATTCCCATTTGTTTGTTTCTCAGTCTGTTTAGTAGGATAAAGATTTGAGTCCAAATTTGGCCTTAATTTCCAATACCCATCTGTTTGTTTGTGAGTTTTGTTGCATCTTGTGAGTCATTGTAGAGATCTTCGTTGGTGTTTAGGATGGAATTTCCATCTTTTTTTTTCTTTCTTTGGGGATAGATGGTTGTTAGTTGTAGAATTTTTGCTGTTGGAGAAGAGGGAGGGTGAAGATGGAGGAAGTGATGTAGGGATTGGGATTATGTTGGATTTTTGAGTTTGGAGGACATATGGTAATGGTGAAGTAGGAGGAAGAGGTGTTGTGGTAAAGATAGGATTTTGATTAGTGTTTGTGTAGGATATTGGGTAGTGTTTGATGTATGAGGTTTAAGTTTGGGTTGCGGTTGCCCTGATGATGCTGATGGCATGGTGGTGGTAACCGAGTATGATCTGAGTATAGAGTTAGGGGTCTAAATGTTTAATAAATGAAGCTGGATTACAGTTAGAGAAAATTTTCGTTATAGAATTTGAATAATTATGATATGCCATTAGTGAAGAAAGGATAATGGTTAGATAATTAGAATTGCATTCTTACTGCGATTTTACCTTCTGTTTTAAAAAATAAATAAATAGAGATTTTACTTAGTTAGGATGGGATTGGAGCAAAAGTCCCCTACTAATTACTGGGGCATGGCATACACTTTCATTTAAAGTTGCATGATTTTCAATTATTTCTAATATGTTGGTCACTAACTGATCCATGTAGACTGTATTGACTACATTTAGTGGCATTCATATAATATTTCTTATGTGATATTCACAGGTATTTGCAACATCTAAAATTGGAAGTATTTTATGTGCGAAACTTCACCGATGTTGATGACAAGGTGAGGCTGCTAGAATTGTTATTTTGCATCTTGACTACTATTTTAATTTCCACACGCTCAGAGTGTCATTGATCCATAAATCTCATTAATCCTCAATTTTCTGCTGTAGTAGATACTGCGTTAAATTATCCATGTGAAAACTTGGTGTTTACCTTGTACTGAATGCTTAATGTGGACAAGAGGGGGATCTATACCTTAATAGAGACAATTATGAAAGTTAAGAAAAATTAACCTTCTTATATGTAAGCTTTGAACGATAATTAGGTCCAATAAAAGTGTCTGCTTTGAATTGATGCCTTATTTGATGAACAAGATCCCAAAAGCATGTGTAGGGTATAGTGAGCAAAGGGTTATATGATGGAAGACAAATGGTCTGTTGTGTTCCATTTTGTCCTTCAACCCGGGACAACTACCACAACTATGAGTTATATATTGACTAAATCTTTATGTAGGGTGTTAATAGTCATAGATGATCCATGAAAATCAAATATGCTAATCGTGTAAATAATTATGAATAACTTCTCTCTTTTTACATATTTGAATAATAGAGGTATAAAACTATTCAATTCAAATATGATGTCAAGTGAAACACCACTCGGTAACAAACATAATAATATTTTCAATAGTTAGTTAGGTTAATTCACAATTAGCCAAACTGTATGGTAAATAACAAAGATAAACAAATAAATTGTAAGTCATTATAAATTGTAAGTCATTATCTTCCTTTTTATAAGTTGCCTTGCATATTTTAACTAAAAATTTACACACTCATGACACATTGAGGCATTCAATAAATTATGCAATAGCCGAGTAAACTTATACAAAGGCGAGGCAAAAGGCTATGGAATGTCAGGATATGCTAGAACTGAATGTACAAGTGAGCTAATCTGGCCAACCTCATTATGAATTTTAATACAAGGGAAAGCATGGACTTTTGTAATTTAATTAACTTGAAGCATAAGAAAACTAATATTCTGCCTTACTACCAAAGCTGACCTACAACAAAGATACAAAGGAAATAACTAAGATAATCTATATTTGATTTGAATCGTATTTAAGTGGCAATCGGCCTAATGGTAGCCTGTAGTCCTACTGCCTAGAATCTATCCAATGAAGATCCTTATCGTAAGATCTCTTTCTTCAACCAATTTTGTATGAGGAGTTTGCAGTTGACAGTGTGATAATGGGAAGAGTGACCTGCTTTATTAGCTTACTGTGCATTAATATCTCTACATTGTTAAAATGAAATAAAGATTATGGCCACATGTTTGCTGATATCCCATATTCTACTGTGCTATGCATCTTCTATTGCTTTATATAAGAACATCTACACCAATTGGATAGCCATTTGGGTTGCCATTTTGAATTTTGGCAACCTAAATGACTACTTTCTAAAAAATGAGTGGTTGTTTAATATCCATAGTTGTCATTTGGGTTGCCAAATATGTATATAATAGTATATTAATAGTGTATATTAATAGAATATCCCATATTCTATTGTGCTATGCATCTTCTATTGCTTTATATAAGAACATCTACACCAATCGGATAGCCATTTGGGTTGCCATTTTGAATTTCGGCAACCTAAATGACTACTTTCTAAAAAATGAGAGGTTGTTTAATATCCATAGTTGTCATTTGGGTTGCCAAATATGTATATAATAGTATATTAATAGTGTATAATAATGATGTAAACTTGACCCTAAGTAAAAAAATTTCAAGAATATTAATAGATTAAGGGTGTGTTTGGCCCAGCTTAAAATTAGCTTCTCTTCTCCTTTAAAAGGAGAAGCTGGGCCAGACAGATACCCATGAAAAACTCTACAGAAGGAGAAGTAGCTTAATTTTAGTGAAGAAAATGAGCTTTGATAGAAGCCCTCCAGAGCAACTTCTGGCTTTTTTTTTTTTTTTTTTTTTTTTTTTTTTTTTTTTACGTTTCTCTTTTTATTCAACGCCCCATTGCCCCTTTGACCGCCATCGAGCGTTGAATTCCCCCTCGACCGCCATCGCGGATGCTAGCTGTGCATTGAAATGCGCGCCCCACATGGCCACCGCATCCTCGTCGTGAATGAACCTGTCGGAGGTTTCTAGAAGGTTGAGGGCTTTGAAGAAGATGTGCTTTTGGGGGGAGGGATATCGCCGACAAGGGAGTAGGAGCAGAGAGGAGGGAGTGGGCTCGGAGCTTGAGGGGGAGGGAGGAGGGGATGCGATCGAGGAGGTTGTGGGCCCGCTCGAGGTGGAACTTGGCGTGGGTGAGGTTGTGGGTGTGGGTGAGGAGGTCGGAGAGGCAGAGGCGGGTGTGGATTTCGGAGAGGGGGAGAGGGAGAGGTTCGATTGGATGAGGGATTGGGTGCGGATTTCGGAGAATGTTTTTTACACTTCCAAATCAACTTTTCAAAAAGTTTCAACTTTTAATTTCAAAGCTCTACTTTCTGGCTTTTCCTTCTAAAGTAGCTTTAAAGCCCAAAAAAAGCTAGGCCAAACGCAACCTAAGTTTACCAACATGTAATGCCGATTAAGTTAGAAATTAAAACTAATTACTGGTTTGATGGTTTTTTAAGAATTGAAATAAGTTAACAAGCCCAATTAAAGATTCATGCCTAACAATCAACAATTATACTTAATCGTTCTTAGCATGTAAGATATGCAATAATGATTTGTACCCTAATTAGTATGTAGAAGCACACAGTCAATATCTGTGGACGACAATAAATTCAGATAATATTCTAGAGATGATTGACAGTATCACAAATAATTGAAAAGTGGAAAGAAATTACCGGGTTCGTAGACATGATTGCGATGTTGCTGAATTTGAGCAGCAGGTGGCGCTTGGGGCCGGTTGCGTGAGGGTGCAGCCAGGTGAAGACCGTCAGCAGTCGAAAGGTGGTCAGGGGATGAGGGATGGTGGCACGGGCTGCTGGAGTCGGTGGTGGAAGTTTTAGGAGATGGGGAGAGGGAGGAAAGGAAGGCAGCGAGGGAGTCGACGATGACAAGGAGAAGGGGGGCCTCGGGGTGGTCAATTGGAGAGGGGGAGGCGGCGACTGAGGTCGCGATGGCGTGGAGCAGTGGAGATGGGGGCGTCGAGGTGCTTCGGGGTGCAGGAAAGATGGGTTCGGTGGAAGAGGGAGAAGGTGGATTTGGGGGGGGGGGAGGGGAGTTTGGCAGCTGAATAAGAAGGATTAGGGTTTGGGGTTAAATTAAAATTAGGGATTTGGGGTGTAGTTAGAGCTTTTCACAAACCCTAATACTTTCTTAGGATTTCTCACAAACCGTAATCTTCTTTTATGGTCTCACACACAAGAGGAGAATGAAGAGCAACAACTCAACACAATAATTTTTTAAATTAATAATAGCATACCTTGTTATTATTCTCAAGGCCTATATATAGGTACAAAACAAAATCTCAATACAAATCTCTAAAATATTCTAATGCAGAAAATAAAGGGTGTAAATTATATAACTACTACATATGACTAAAATGCCTAAAAACAAATAAAAAATGCGGAAATAAAGATAACTATGCACTTGAGTAGCCATCGTAGACGATGCTTGCATTGACAGAAGTGCTCAAATCGTCTCGAACTGATGTCCTCATCATTCTCTACGTGCGGGAGAGAACTCGACATAGTCGAGTCAAAACCAGTGATCCTATCATAGTGTTCTAAAAGATATGGATCCAAGCGCTAGAGCTTCTCACGATCGCTCCAAGTGTCCTCCGACTTCGGTTTGTTATTCCATCTCACCAAATACCTATGAATACCACCATCTCTAGTAAAGATTATCTGATCATCTAAAATATTATTTAATTTTTTTGTCGGTGGGTAAATAATATCAGGTAGAGGGGGAAATATGGGAATGCACTAGGAGGCTGCAGGGTAGACTCATCTATAAGAGGATTTCTAGGGTTAAATTTTGAATGCGGGATGCAAATGTGGATGTATACTCTGAGAATCTATGATGTTCTAACACAGAGATAAAATCTATGGGCTGCCAAGTGACTTGAGAAGGAATGTGTGACTTTGGTACATTCAATGGAGGTGATTGGATCGACTGAATACAATTGAGAGACTGGACATTCTCTTCTTCATCGACGGCATCACTTACATACTATGAAGTACGGATACCGGTACGATGTGCGGGTACGACACGACACAGGTACGGAGATACGTGATTTTACAAAAAAGTAGGATACGAGTACGTTGGTGGGTATGTTAAATATAAAATAATTTATACTATATTTATAGATATAAAATATTTTTCTTATTAAAAATGCAAAAATTTAAACCATTTCATAGAATTATAAGAATACATTATAATTATGAGCATTTTAGATAAAAGAAATGATAATCTAACGATCAAATCTTTGGGTAGTCTTATTTTGTGTTTGTGCATAATTGTAAACAACAAACTTTTAAAATTACTCTAGGATCCCATGCATTTATTTAAATATAATTGTCTAAAAGTTGTGAAAAATGTATTTAAAAAATTGAGTGCTCCTTGGGTGCGCACCCGGGAGTACCCAAGGAGTATCAGCACCCGATACGCACCTGACACGGGTATGTTGGCCATTTGGAAGTATCCGTACTTCCTAGCTTACATCTCTACTACTATAATGGGAGAAGGGGTTAGTGTAATTTGTCCTTCTACCAACCCGTGCAGCGCACGTGTTGGGTTGTGGACTAACTTTGGTAAATATTTTCGGCAGTGGACCAGTTTGGTAAATATTTCCGAAAGTGGATCATTTTGGATATTATTTTCTTTTTACCCTTTTCATTATCCCTTCAATGGACTAACTTTGGTTAATATTTTCGACAGTGGATCAGTTTGGTAAATATTTCCGAAAGTGGATCAGTTTGGAAATTATTTTCTTTTTACCCTTTTCATTATCCCTTCAATTTTTTTCACGTGCACGTGTGCACGTGTATAATACATGAGGTTCATAGGTAAATTCATTGTTAGGCTCATCAACAATGACAGCAGTACCTTCTATGATATCGATCCTACTGGGGCTGGGTCAGTTGGGACAGTTGCCAGCAACATGGCCGTATCTCTTGTATTTATAGTACTTAGTGAGAGAATCAATCTTAGAGTAGTCTCTTTCAGTGTTCTTACCTGTGTTGTCATTTCTAAGTAGATAGGGATCTGAAGTAGACTTGTTTGGATAAGACTTGTTGGGGTACTGAGAAGAGGGGGGCTCAAGTCTAGAGGGGTCAGTGGAGGTCATTCTAAAGGAATGATATCTCGAATCGCTGGACTTGTAAGATAAACTTGCTTTATGGAAATCCATATCGAGGATAAGGACATAAGCTGCTGCCAATGAGTCCACATTTCTATGAATTAGCTCATTCCTAAGATCGGCTCGTAGTCCAGCTCTGAACCTAGAGAGAGTTTGTTCTTCGCTCTCTTCACCTAAGACATTGCACCGAATGAGAGTCGTCGAACTTATCCACATACTCTTGGGTGGATTTGCTTCCTTGATAGAGTCGGTTCCACGAATCTAGCAGTCAGGTATGGAACGACAATGACACATCTCTCAGTGAGCTTCTGTTTCATGGCTTCCTAAGTGGTTATGGGTGCTAGGCCTCGACCTCTGCGGGTGTGTTCAAGATTGGTCCAGTGTTGTTGAACTTTACCAGTTAATTTCATCGTGGCAAATTGGACCTTCAGGATTTCGCTCATGTCAAACCACACGAAGTAGTGGTCCATAGCACGGATCAAATCGAGATAAGCTTGGGGTTCCATGTGGCCTCCAAAGTGGGGAACGTGAATCTTAACGTTCTTCTTGTATTGTTCGCCAGGGTCATGATCTTGACGTCGACCGTCACGATTATTCCCCTGAGGGATCTGACGATTAGCATGAAGCTTGGGGACAACCTTCTGATTTAATTTCACTTGCTCAAGCCGTTCATAGATATTAGCGAGAGTTGCATGAATTGCATTTGCAGCGAGGGTAGTAGAAATGTCAGTGTTGTCCATACTGAAATTTGGGAAAATGTGTCCTAAATACACCTAAAAATGATTTTAAAAAAACTGAAATGGTCTAAAATAGTAACCCTAAAAATGATTCTGAATGAATTGCAAAAATTACGACTAAATGATGCAAGAACTAAGGTTTTAATGATGTAAACTTAACCCTAAGTAGAGAATTTCCAAGAATATTAAAAGATTAAGTCTATCAACATGTAATGCCGATTCAGTTATATATTAAAACTAATAATTGGTTTGATGGGTTTTCAAGAATTGGAATAATTTAACAAGCCCAATTAAAGATTTACGCCTAACAATCAACAATTATTCTTAATCGTTCTTAGCATGTAAGATATGCAATAATGATTCGTACCCTAATTAGCAAGTAGAAGCACACATTCAATATTTGTAGACAACAGTAAATTCAGATAATATTCTAGAGATGATTGGCATATCATAAATAATTGAAGAGTGGAAAGAAATTACCGGGTTTGTAGACAGGGTTGCGATGTTGCTGAATTTGAGCAGCAGGTGGCGCTTGGGGGCGGCTGCATGAGTGTGTAGCCAGGTGAAGACCGTCGGCGGTCGAAGAGGTGGTTGGGGGGTGAGGGATGGTGGCACGGTCTGCTAGCGTCGGTGGTGGAAGTTCGGGAGATGGAGAGAGGGGAGAGGACGGCAGCGAGGGAGTCGACAATGGCAAGGAGAAGGGGGGCGTCGGGGTGGGTGATTGGAGAGGGGGAGGCGGCGACTGAGGTCACGATGGCATGGAGCAGTGGAGGTGGGGGCGTTGAGGTGCTTCGGGGTGAAGGAGAGATGGGTTTCAGTAGAAGATGGAGAAGGTGGATTGGGGGGGGGGGGGTTATGGCGGCTGAATAAGAAGAAGGAATTAGGGTTTAGGGTTAAAATAAAATTAGGGATTTGGGAGTGTAGTTAGAGCTTCTCACAAACCCTGATACTTTCTTAGGATTTCTAACAAATCCTAATGTTCTCAAATGGTCTCATACACACAAGAGGAGAATGAAGAGCAACAACTCCACACACAATAATTTTTTTAATTAAAAATAGCATACCTTCTTATTATTCTCAAGGCCTATATATAGGCTCAAAACAAAATTTCAATACAAATCCCTAAAATATTCTAATGTAGAAAATAAAGGGTGTAAATTGCAAAACTACCATATATAGCTAAAATGCCTAAAAACAAATAAAAATTGCTGAAATAAAGATAACTATGCTACTTGAGTAGCCATCCTAGGCGATGCTTACACTGACAGAAGCGCTCAAATCTTCTCGAAATGATGTCCTCATCAAATAGTATATATATATATATATATATATATATATATATATATATATATATATATATATATTGGGTTGCCAAATATGTATATAATAGTATATTAATAGTGTATAGTAATGTATAATAGTGCATATATATTCAAATTTGGTGTGAAAAGATCAAAAGGTGTGATGGGACATTTGACAATGCCATTTAGGTTGCCAAATTCGAGAGAAAAAATGGCAATTCTCAAATTTGGCAACCAAAATGGCTAGTTGGTGTGGTTTTTTTTTGCCATTTGGGTTGCCAAATATGAAAATGGCAACCCAAATGGCAAGTGGCGTGGATAACTTTTGTTTCATAATCTTTGGTTGATGTGGTTATCTAGTTTTCATTTACTGACCGACCTTACTGCAATAGCATAATTGTTTCAATTGAATTTCCTCTGTTGAGCACTGGCTCAATAAGGTTCTAAATCGTTACCATAATCCATATTAATTTATTAATTTTTATTACGAAAATCTGTGTACCAACTGCCCTTCACATATGTGTTACAGGAATACCTGAGTTATGCACTTTTGGAATTCTGTGGATAATTGCTAGAGCAAATGAATTGGGGGAGGATCCTTTGAGTCTAAGCAACCGCTTTTGTAATGAATTCCATGCTGACATGGCTTATCTTCATTGCTTGCCTCCTTCAGTTGAACCTAGCGTTTCTGATCACATGAACCAGATTATAGATATGATTAAACAGGTATGCATACTGTCCATATTCTTTTCAGTTACTGGGATTACTTTATGGATAATGTAATTTGGTAATTCATTCTTGTTTATATTAACTTCAGTGGGAGTTGCAAAACACAACTCATCAAGACATTACTCGTGAAGATTTTCCAAAAATTATCATATGCCCACCCAGCAAGTAAGATCTACACCAGGAGTTCCAAATACATTTCGTCAAGACATTACTGTTGAAGTTTACAAATAAGATCAACACAGTGTACAGTGTTAGACAACTCATTAGATTATAATTGCTCAGTTGTGAATTTAGTATTGCATTCCTTACTATTTTGGTTATTGAGATTGATGTGTCCCATTCTATAGATTACATACATTACATAGTGGTAAGTTGTCTAGTAATTGTTGATATGATATCATCTACTTTTATAAAATCTTTCTACCTTCGGACTGTCACATGATTCTAAAATTGATTGTTAAAATACTGTGATCCAATGCAAATACTTCAAAACTCCGGAAGCAAATCAAGTTCTGATTTTTTTTTAAAATATACTTATTTTGCAGACTATTGTTTTATGATATATTTTCAATGTAAACCTTGAAAGAAATGTTGTTAACTTGTTATTATCAGTCCAGATTATAAATTTAGAACAATATCATGCATTAGTATTATTGTATACCGTCATGCATATCATTTGTATTAAATGGTTTCTTTCTCCTAAACAGATATTTGATAATAATTGTGCCTATAAAGTAGATGGAGACGTCTACTTTTCTGTTGATAAAATTCCTGCTTATGGTCAACTATCTGGATGGAAACTAGAGGACAATCGAGCAGGAGAGAGGAGAGAGGGTTGCTGTGGACTCTAGGAAGCAAAATCTTGCTGATTTTGCTCTGTGGAAGGTAAGAGATACAGAGATACACCCATGCTTCTCATAAGGAGATATACCCTTGCTTCTCTTAATCTTACGTCCATTCTTTCCATATTTGGTTCTCTTTCTTTTTTCGTTTTATTTTAATTTTATATGAGAAAATTGTTGTGGTTGAGAGTAATTCGTTGCCCTGTTAAGATGCGTACACTACTAAGTGCTCCGCTACCTGATGTGGCACATTTTCATTGTCCTATTATATTTATGGAACTGGATGCTGTAATAAGTATGTATCACGTCATGCAACAAATAGATAGAGCTCAAAATAGATTATTATTGCTAGGGGTGGCAAACAGGTCTGCAGCTCTACTAAGAATTTGTAGAATCCACTTGAGGTCCCGACCCCACTATTTCATAAGGTCACTTGCAATTACAACCATTCTTATAAACTTGCCCAAATATTGTGATTGCAACCACAGTTGCATCTGCAACTGTAATTGCACTTGCAAGTGCAACTGCAAGGCAACCAAATGCCTCCTAAGTACTATTTATACAGGGGTTTCATGGACCCTTCAAGATCCACTAAATTTGCTAAAAATTCAAATCAGGCGATTTGGGTCGGGTTGAAATGGGGTTTATCTGTTTATCGGGTGCTATTACCACCACCAAGTGTAACTGATGAGGACATCAATTCTGTTTAGTTTATTTTGAGATTTAACCCTATGTAGTAGTTTTACATTTTGCACCCTTTTCTTTTATGCATTAGAATATTTTTGAGATTTTAGAATATTTGAAAATTTGTTTCAAAGTTTGTTTTGAGCCTATGTATAGGCCTTAAGATTAATGAGAAGTTATGTTATTCTTGATTAAAAAAAATTATTGTGTTAAAGTTTTGTTCTTCATCCCTCTTTTTGTGTGGTAGAATTGAGAGATATTAGGGTTTGTGATAAATCCTAATAAACTTTTAGAGTTTGTGATAAACTTTAAAACTACCTCCAAATCTCTAAATTAATTAAACCCTAAACTAATTTCCCCCTTCTCCTATTTCTTCTTCCTCCTCGTTGGGAACCCAAAACCCATCACAAAGCCCTACCCCGACTCTTTGTCCTCGTGTCCCCCTTCCTCCCCTCATCTGCCTCCCGACGCCCTCTCCGTCGCCCTCACCCAACCCCCTAGCCGATCTCCTTCCTCCGCTCGTCGCCACCCTCCCGCTGTCTCCTCGTCCTCCACTACACACCTCTGTCGTCCCTTCAGCCACCATTGCCACCCTGTGATGCTCCTCCAACCGCCATCTCCATGCATCTAGCCCCACCGATCACCTTCCCCGTCGCCACTGCCACCCCGTCGACTGCCCCATTGCTCGCCCTGCCTCCCTCCATCGCCAGCAACCCCGAGACCCCCTTTCTCCTTGCCATCGTCGACTACAGCCACCCCGAGCCCCCCCTCGCTGCTCCTCCTTCACATCTTGGTGCCGCCCTTTGCGGCGTCCATCGACGGCCGTCTGCACCCCTAGTGCCACGTATTGTTCAGATCCAGCAACTTCACGACTTTTTCATCGCAACTCGGTACTCTTTCCTCTTTTCATTTATTTGTGATACCATTTATCATCTCTATAATATTATTTGATTTATCTGTCATCTACAAATATTGAGAGTGAGCGTTTCTACTTGCTAATTAGACTACACATCAATATTGCAACTTTTACTTGCTAAGAACACTTAGGGATATAATTATTGATTGTTAGAACTGAGTCGTTAATTGGCCTGTTAAACTTAATTCAATTCTTGAAAGGCCATCGAACCGATTAACTGTTTTAATTTCTAACTTGATCCGCATTACATGTTGGTAAAATTAATCCTTTAAAATTCTTGGAAATTCTTTTTTTGGGGTACGTTTTACATCATTTTGGTATCAGAGCGAAGGTTCAAAATCCTAGTTCTTACATCATTTAGTTATAATTTTTTGCATTCATTTAGAATCGTTTAGTTTTTTATTTTATTTATTTTTTCGTTCCTTTAGATCACTTCAGATTAAAAAAAACTTAGGTGCATTTAGGATACGTTTTCACAAATTTCAGCAAACACGCGAACCCCTCCTCGAACTGAAATGGATAACTCTGATATTTCTACTACCCTCGTTGCCATTCAAGCAATTCTTGCCAATATCAATCAGAGGCTCAAGAAAGTAGAATTGAATCAAAATGTTGCCACTAAGGTTCATCGTTAGATCCCTCAAGGGAATGATCGTGACCCTGACAAATAGTACAAGAAGAACGTTAAGGTTGACATTCTCCATTTTGAAGGCCACATGGAACCCCAAGCTTATCTCGATTGGGTCCGTGCCATGGACCAGTATTTTGTGTGGTTTGACATGAGTGTTGCCCTGAAGGTTAAGTTTGCCACGATGAAATTAACTGGGAAAGCTCAACAACACTGGGCCAATCTTGAACACACCGTAGAGGCCGAGATCTGACCTGAGTACTCATCTCTTCAGTACCCCAACAAGTCTTACCCAAGCAAGCCTACTTCACATCCCTATTCACTTAGAATTGACAACATGGGTAAGAACACTGAACGAGACTATTCTAAGATTGATCCTCTCACTAAGTGCTATAAGTGCAAGGGATACGGTCTTGTTGCTGGCAACTGTCTCAGTCCAAGTAGGATCAATATAGTAGAGGGTACCGCTGTCATCGCTGATGAACCCGACGATGAGTTTACCTATGAACCTCATGTAAGTGATGACTTTGAAGAAGAAGAGGATGACCAGTCTCTCAACTGTATTCAGTCTATCCAGTCACCTCCATTAAATGTACCTGAGTCACCTATCCTTTCCCAAGTCATTTGGCAGCCCATAGATTTTATTCCTGTGTTAGAACATCACAGTGTCATAGAGTCTGCATCCACATTTGCATCCCGCATTCATGAATTGCATAGAGAAAATTTCAAGGAAATTAATGCGAATAATTTTAACTACAAGTTAATAACAGATACTAGAAGAAAATTTAAAACTTTTGATATTGATAACGAAGTGATGGTTCAGATTCGTCCGGAACGGTTTCCAGCTGGATTCGTTAAGAAATTGAACACATGTTCTGCAGGCACATTTAAGATTCTACATAAAATCAATGATAATACCTATGTCATTGACCGTCCTGAAGGTTTTGACATAAGACTTTCAATATTGAGGATCTAGTACTTTATGAAGGTTCAAAATTTAACCATAGAAATTCTTTTATAGATGAGCCTACCCTACAGCCTAATGGTGAGATTTCCATATTTACCCCTCTACCTGATACTATTTACCCATCGACAGAAGAACAATAATATTTAGATGATCAGATAATCTCTACAAGAGATGGTGGTATTCATAGGTATTTGGTGAGGTGGAAGAACAAGCCGAAGAAGGATGACACTTGAAGTGATCGTGAGGAGCTCTAGCGCTTGGATCCAGATCTTTTGGAGTGCCATGACAGAATCACTGGTTTTGACTCGACTGGATCGAGCTCTCTCCCACCTGGAGAGAATGATGAGGACATCAATTCTATTTAGTTTATTTTGAGATTTAGCCATATGTTGTAGTTTTACAATTTGCACCCTTTTCTTTTATGCATTAGAATATTTTTGAGATTTTAGAATATTTGGAGATTTGTATCAAGATTTGTTTTGAGCCTATATATAGGTCTTGAGATTAATGAGAAGTGTAACGCCCCGAATCCCAAATCACTGAATTCGGGATGTTCTACAGGATCTTTTCACTTTCTTTAGTACAATTTTACAAGGAAATTCAAATTTTTTCTTCATACATCAGAGTTACATCAATATTATACTTTTCTTTTGCACAGCGGAAGTAAAATACAACAATTAAATAAATGTACAACAACATGGTACAATCTTTATGCATCCATTCCTCTCACACATGCAATTACCTGCATACAAACTGTGGGTACGTCAGTTTATTCAACCGACGATAATTATACATGGCCATCCTCTCTATGCCAGAAACAGTATAACGAATCTCGTTTCTTAACAATCACAGACTTGTTCAATATAAGCATATAAATCAAAGGGAACTCTTAATGATGTTGTGTCGTGATTGTGCACTTAATCCTTAATGCAATTATTTAGTTTACATGACACTAATGCACACTTGTTCGGATTCTATGCATCCCATACTACATAGGTCCGAGGGCAAGCCTCTTAATCGTTCTTCATTTTTGTAGGGTTCAATCCCTCGCCATGACTTACTCTACTTCTGTAATTACAGTGAGTATCCTAGATGATTCTATGAGTACAAGCATGTATCCTGGCCCCTGGAGTAAAATTCTGTGCCATGTCTTGACTCATCAAGCATGCATTCTGCGGCAATTCAGCCTCCTCCCTGAACACAATCCTCTTGCAGTCACCAAAACATCCCACAAGCGTGACTAAGATCCGATCATTCTGAGTTGTGCCCGCGCCATGTCTTGACTCATCAAGCATGCATTCTGCGGCTCACACACCCGCACCGTAAACCCTAGTTCTCATACTTATGTTTTTCTCTCACTTTCATCACCCCTTCACTATGTACTAAATATTAGAATCATGAATACAAATCAAAGCTCTAGAGTTAGCCTCTCCACCAAACCGGACTTATCATTTCATTTCAATACATGACCAACCTTGGTCTTTCAATTCTCATTTCATTTCATTCATTTCACTGCCGGGGGAGACTTAGCTACTCTTGGTTTCAATTTACAATTCACAACTTCCAATTGAGCACTTTCAGCTCATCATTCATTTAGAGTCTCACAGACTTGCTCATCATGATTTAGCCTTTCATATTTATTTAATTCTCAATTCCCATTTATGATTCATTTTACATAAATCCACACAGTCATAAAAAGAGTTCATAGAATTCGATCATAAAGTTCACAATTTCCAACAGCAATAAATAAAATGAAATCTCATACATACCAAAGTTCACTCTGTACAGTCGACTTGGAAGGACACCAGTCGACTCATACAGTCAAAACAGGTTCATCATAAATACTCGGGATAGTCGACTGCTGCACACAGTCAGTCGGCTGTCCCGCAACCTTTCATGTTCACAGTGTCATCCACATGACAGTCGACTGTTCATCCATCAGTCGTCTGTTCTGGATTCTTTAATAGTACATTACCATGTTCAGCTCAGTCGACTGGCCACACGCACTAAGTCGACTGGTCAGTTTCTTAATTCCAAAACAGAGATTATCTTTCCAACCGTTCTCATATGCACTTTCATCACAGCATACATACATTCATATTTTATAGACACCACACTTCTTACTTGTTCAGTAACATGGTAGCATGGAATTTCAAATTACTAATATGTTCTTTTCTTTAAGGAAAACACTTTAAACATGCACTCACACTATTCATAACTTTCTTACGAAGATGAAGATATAAATCTCAAGTCATTATACTAGGTCAACATAATGGAATATCTTATTTCATGGAGTTGCTGAATATTCATACTTAAATCGATGCACCAGTCGGCTGAACACCTTGTCAGTCAACTGCACCGACAGTTCTTAGTTTTGTCAATCATCGCTAGTTCTTTTCATTCATTTACCTTCCCTCCATCATATGTGTCATAGGGAAAATGTAAAAATTAGTGATCACACGATTACGTCTATTTGCACATATGTTTATTCCCACATCATGAAAAATAATTGTCTCGTACCAGTCGACTGGTTCATGCGACAGTCGACTGTACCGACACTTTCGTTCTTATTATCAACAGCATGTTCAAGCAATTTCTAATACATTCAATTTACTTTTTATAACATGGTAGCAATCATAATAATCATGGTATAATTCCTACATTAGAAGTCCTGAGAAACACCCACCTTATATGAAGAAATAATCGAAATCCCGCAAAAGCTCCTCAATATAGTGAACGCCTCCTTGCTCCTTTGCTCCACACCGAACCTTCAAAGTGCTACCCGGCCTCCACAAAAAAGCACACACCCAACTCACAAATACCTCTCTTAATAAGGACAATCTTAGTGTAAAAGAGATGGGGAAATGGGAGGGGTATTTATACTAGGAAATAAGTAGAATAGAGGGCTAGGATTTATTGGGGAGTTATGAGATCAAAGGTTAGGATGCATTAGGGGGTTGAGAAACTACCCACACTTCACAAAATAACCACCCATGATCTATCCCACTACCCTACTCACATCCGGCCACAAAGGAAGGGTGCTCAATGCACGTGTATGCTAGATGCACGTGCATGCACAACCCACACTAAATAAAACTTGTACAAAGATAATAAATTTCTTATATAAAAAGTGTTACACAAAACAAGTTGTAGGAAATAATAAAAAGTTAAATTTATGGGCTTAAATCCATTTGGGCCAAAATAAATATTTTAAAAAAAGAAAATAAGCAAATTAACATTGGGCTTTAAGAAAATGTTTTATAGAAAACAATACACTTTATTCATCATGTTGAGAAATAATAGTCAACATGCTACACAAGCATACCATATGTAAAAATAAATAATCTTTCATATATTTGAAAAATCAGGGTATTACAAGAAGTTATACTATTCTTGATTAAAAAAATTATTGTGTTGAGTTTTGCTCTTTATCCCTCTTTTTGTGTGATACATTTGAGAGAATTATTAGAGTTTGTGATAAATCCTAATAAACTTTTAGGGTTTGTGATGAAGTCTAAAACTACATCCAGATTCCCAAAACTAATTCCCCCTTCACCTATTTCTTCTTCCTCCTCGTTGGGAACACGAAACCCATCACAAAGTCCTACCCCGACTCTCTGTCCTCGTCTTCCCCTTCCTCCCCTCATCTGCTTCCCGACACCCCCTCCGTTGCCCTCACCGAACCCCCTAGCTGTTCTCCTTCCTCCGTACGTCGCCACCCTCCCGCTGTCTCCTCCACCTCCACTACACACCTCCGTCGTCCCTTCAGTCACCATCGCCACCCCGTGACGCTCCTCCAACCGCCATCTCCATGCACCTAGCCCCACCGACCACCTTCCCCGTCGCCACTGCCACCCCGTCGACTGCCCCATTGCTCGCCCCGCCTCCCTTCGTCGCCAGCAACCCGAGACCCCTTTTTCTCCTTGCCGTTGTCGACTACAGCCACCCCGATGCCCCCCATCGCTGCTCCTCCTTCACATCTCGGCGCCGCCCCTTTGCGGCCTCCATCGACGGCCGTCCGCACCCTTAGTGCCACCTATTGTTCAGATTCAGCAACTTCACGACGTTTTCATCGCAACTCAGTATACTCTTTCCTCGTTTCATTTATTTGTGATACTATTTAATATTTATCATTTCTATAATATTATTTGATTTATCTGTCGTCTACAAATATTAAGAGTGAGCATTTCTACTTGCTAATTAGAGTACAAATCAATATTGCAGCTTTTACTTGCTAAGAAAACTTAGGGACATAATTATTGATTGTTAGAATTGAGTCGTAAATTGGCCTGTTAAACTTAATTCAATTCTTTAATGTCCATCGAACCGATTAACTGTTTTAATTTCTAACTTGATCTGCATTACATGTTGGTAAAAATTAATCCTTTAAAATTCTTGGAAATTCTCTATTTAGGGTTACGTTTAAGATCAGTAACTCTACTAGTAACTCTACTTAGGGAGCAAAATTAGGCACTCAAAATTTTCTAAATTGCATTTGATGTCCACTTATGCAGTCAGCGAAGGCTGGGGAGCCGTATTGGGAGAGCCCGTGGGGCCCAGGAAGGCCAGGATGGCACATCGAGTGCAGTGCAATGAGTGCAGCTTATCTCGGCTACTCATTTGATATTCATGGTGGAGGCAGGGATCTTGTGTTCCCCCACCATGAGAATGAAATTGCTCAGAGCTGTGCTGCATGCAGGACCAGCTGCATTAATTATTGGATCCATAATGGCTTCGTCACTATTGACTCACAGAAAATGTCAAAATCTCTAGGCAACTTCTTCACCATTCGCCAGGTATGTCTCAAATAGTTGAATAGCTTTAATACAGCTGTGCCCAAATTGTGTATTGATTCATGTCAAGATTGGATTTGATTATATAGCAGTGTCATCAAATATCAAGTTTATGGTACAGGGTTACTATGTTACATTTTCCACAGTATTGGTGTTTGTAATTATTGTTTTTAACCTATTTATTATATATTCATTTTCACATTTTAACTACTATTAACTAGGGAACAGTATGTGTTATTCATTAAACAAGTGTTGAACTTTTGTTATCTAGAAATCGTTCACGTGATATTAGTAAACAATCTTTCTTAAGAGTTCACCTATTTTCTGCTGTGTAGGTCAGCACTACTATAAATTTACTTATCATGTTTGAAAACTCGATGTCAGATGACTTGCACACTCCTGTAGCATTAGCTGCACTCTCTGAGCCTCTCAAAAGCATTAATGATCTCCTTCACACTCGCAAGGTATGGTTTTCTTTTAAATGTTTTTTTGTGGGGTTGGTCTTTATCCTTAACCTAGGCCTCCTTGTTGAGGTCCACTTAATTTCTAAATAAAGTAAGGACTGAAGTCACTTCCAACCCAAACTCATTTAGTGTCAAATTCCCAGATTGAGGATAATATGGCTAAGGAACGAACTTGTTGTTATTTGGTGTGCCAGCAGAATGCTTTCCCACAATAACTTGAAACTTGTTCAGTTCTAAAACCCACCACATAATCTCCCTTGGATAATGGATGATAGATATTTGACACTCAGTGTGAATATGTTATCGCAGCTATACAAGACGAAATCCCAATCAAATTGTTCATGGTAAATAGTCAAAAATATGTTGCATCATCCATTTATTTAAGAAATGGATTGAGTGAAAGAGTCGTCAAAGATGCCGACGAGAAAACCATCCTCAATATACATGACATCAAATTGCTTGAGGGTGTTTTCCTGTTATCTATTTTGATTACAAGTGTGATATTATATATGCAGGGAAGGAAGCAGCTAAAAAGAATAGAATCCATTTTTGCCATTGAGAAAATAGTCAAGAATGTTCTTACTATCCTCGGATTGGTACCTTCGAGTTATAATGAGGTTAGTTACTTGTTCTCAGTTCATGTACAGAATATGTATATGTGGTTTTAATCTCCACAGGTTTAACCATCACAAACTATACCATTGCACATGCTTCCAGGTGTTACAACAGTTGAGAGAAAAGGCCCTAAAGAGAGCAGGACTTACGGAGGATCAAGTGTTAGAGAAAATAGAAGAAAGGAATACCCAAAGAAAGAACAAGGAGTTCGAGAAATCTGATGATATCAGAAAGGAGTTGGCTGCAGTCGGAATTGCCCTCATGGATAGCCCGCAAGGAACTACTTGGCGGCCCGGCATTCCTCTTGATCTTCAAGAAAAAATAGCTTCAACTTAATCTACGTTGAGTTTTGTTTTCCCCTTTCATGATTCTTACCATTTTTTAATGTGTTCTTTATCTGAGATTGTTATTATACCCAAAAAATGACCAATCTGATTATAAAGGCTTTTGTAGTAATTTATGCGTGTACAAATATAACATGAATAATCAAAAATTTTTAAAAATATTTTATTATTTATATTTATTATTATAATAATAATTATTATTGGATTTTAATTGTTGTCATTAATGATGAGGTGGAGATATTATTATTTCTGGCCAATCTTATATTAAGAGAGAAGCACTTGCATCTCATGTCACGAAAGTTCAACAATATCCCCAGTTCTGCACTTGAATCAATCAGTACATGGTTTGAATTATAAAGTCCCTGCTGATTCACCAAAGAAAAGGCAGAGAAGTTGTTACAATTGATAATTGGCTCTGCTTATCTATCACCTTGATAAGCACATTGGCTCTCTCCCTCTCATTTATTCATAAATATCCGGAGAGGAACAGAGTCTTCTTCACTTTCAAGATTCTTGTCTTCTCATCACCCATTTCGAGAGAGAAAGAAACAGAGGTCAGCAATGATTCCTTCATTTTTCTCATCTTTTTCTTTTTATGTGTATTTCTCTTCAATTTTTAGTTAATCATTCCAAGATTCTGCATTTCCAATCAAGAATCCCAGATTCCAAGATTCTGCATTTCAATCATTTTTCTCATCTTTTTCTTTTTATGTGTATTTCTCTTCAATTTTTAGTTAATCATTCCAAGATTCTGCATTTCCAATCAAGAATCCCAGATTCCAAGATTCTGCATTTCAAGAAAGAAGTGATGACCTGAATTCTTGTCACTAGTTTCTTGATTTGGTAATGCTTTCAGTTCATCATCTGATTTGGTAATTCTTGTCACTGGTTTCTTCTTTTTTCACATTTTCTTCTAATAAATTAGCTGATTCTTTGGTTTTGTAATTGTTTTTGAACAGGTGAGTCAACCGACAGAACTGTATGTTGAATTTCACTAAATTTAACTTCCAATTATCTCTGCAATTACTAACCTTTCATTTCTGTTTTCGGGTATCGGTTTCTAGTGCATTAACTCTGTTATCGATACTTGTAGAGTGAGGACAGAGGGAATTCGATGGATGTCGATCAATGGATGACTCAGAGATTTGGAAACCCACTGAAATTGATAAACCGGGTCAGAGTCGATCCTTAAAGCTTGTGGATAATCTGAGTCCAGGCAAGGTAACATTATTCACATCTGTGATAATCTTGAATCCTATATTTCTGGTTTGAATCATATATTAATGACAAAATTATTGTCAAGATTTTAACAGTTGCTTTTAGACTTTAATTGAATACCTGATTGTTAATTAAGCTGAGATTTTATATATCAAAGATGCAGATATATTTATCAATGAAGAGTTGACTCATAGCGTTTAACTTTTTTCGTTGTTGATTTTTAGAGCATTATTGTTAATGGGTAGTTTTGAGTAACCGATTATTAATTAAGCTTGAGATATGATTTATCAACAATGCAAATATGTCAAAGTTCTGTCATAGATAATGTTTAATTAATATTCTGATTGCTCTCTTTGGACCCGTTTATGTATAACTTGATTCACATTACTAGTCCGTAATTACATATACAGGGCTATATGTGTGTGTTTTCTAGGTAGATTCAATATCGTCTAAGCAGTAAAATTCTCCTTATGATATCTCCCATCACTGTTGAGGCATTGAGGACAATTTAATTGACAGGTGATGTAGGTGATGTATCAGGTCATAGCAAATTGTGGTCAGTTTGTTCTTTGTTTGCGAAGTATTTTATTTTTATGTTTTGAGTAATAGATGGAGACTACCTTCTTGTTTCGTTAATAAGCATAGCTAAACAGAAACAACTAAAAGAAGGCAAAAGTTGGACAAAGCACGATCTGGACACACGGAAATAAAGGAGTACAAGGAGGACTAGCCCATCCAAAACCACAATAATACGAAAATAAACAGCTAACTAACAAGCTCACAAAGGGGTCCCTTCTCCCACGTAACCGAATCACCATACTTCTCTCTCAACTTTGTTTCCTATGTTGTACAAACACTTATGCTCACACGCACATAATGTATAGCAAGCAATATTAAGAATCATAGACTATTTGTTTGGACAAGGCTTACTAGAAGACGTATATCAGCCATTCTACATATTTCCCTTTCAACTTGCACATATACAGTTAAGTTTGGCGGTCTACTGGTTATCCTATTATCCTGCAAACATTTTGTGATTCTTGTTGGATAAACCGATGAGGACATCAGTTCTAAATGTTTTGGGCGCTTCTATCAGCGCAGACATCGTTTGGGATGACTATTAATATTTATATTGGTTTTTGACATTTTAGCCATATGTAGTGCTTTTGTGATTTGCACCATTTATTTTCTGCATTAGGATATTTTAGAGATTTGTATTGAGATTTGTTTTGTGCCTATATGTAGCCTCTTGATTAGTGAAAAAAATGTTTTTGATTGTGTGAGACCCCGTATTTCCGTATAATAGTATATGGAAGGAATAGTATATAGTATATATATATAAGAAAGTAGTAGAAAGAAAGAAAGAATAGGATTGGAAGTGATGACGTGGAAGAGAAAGAAAGAAGGAAAAAGTGGAAGGTATTAATGTGTGGCCTATAGAAGATCCTATGGGCTTGGATGGTGTGATGGACTTAGAAGATTTCCTATAGGGCTTAAGGAAGAATTAAATGAATGGAAGAAAGAATGCATGCTGGTTTGGTTGGGTGCTTATCCCATATCGGCCATAAAGTAGGGGAGAAAGAGAGATATATTAGGAAGCCTATGATGAAGGGTCACCCAACGTCCGGACACCCTTTTGAGGCAGCCTGTGGTGGGCGTGGCTAGAATTTAATTAATTGTGTGCGTACGGACTGAGTGCGGGACATTACAGATGGTATCAGAGCCAACTTTCGACATCGAATGTAGGACTTGTATATAGGAAGTGCGTGGGACGCAATATGTGTATATGAGATGCGTAAGACCAAGACCCTGGGAGGGCAGCGATTAGGAGACAAGTCTACATTCGATTAGAAAGGCGATCCTGTGCTAGATTGTACGTCCCGTATTCAGCGAGGACGCTGAATTCTTAAGAGGGGGTGAATGTGAGACCCCGTATTTCCGTATAATAGTATATGGAAGGAATAGTATATAGTATATATATATAAGAAAGTAGTAGAAAGAAAGAAAGAATAGGATTGGAAGTGATGACGTGGAAGAGAAAGAAAGAAGGAAAAAGTGGAAGGTATTAATGTGTGGCCTATAGAAGATCCTATGGGCTTGGATGGTGTGATGGACTTAGAAGATTTCCTATAGGGCTTAAGGAAGAATTAAATGAATGGAAGAAAGAATGCATGCTGGTTTGGTTGGGTGCTTATCCCATATCGGCCATAAAGTAGGGGAGAAAGAGAGATATATTAGGAAGCCTATGATGAAGGGTCACCCAACGTCCGGACACCCTTTTGAGGCCGCCTATGATGAAGGGTCTTCCTCTCCATCCATGGCGATTACGAACCTCGGTCATTTCGTTCAATTTCTCCATTATTTGTTTTATTGCCTATCATCTCTACAATATTATCTGAATTTACCGTCGTCCACCAATATTGACTGTGTATGCTTCTACTTGCCTAATAGCATACGAATCACTATTGAATATTTTACTTGCTAAGAACACTTCAGTATAATCATTGAATCTTAGGCTTGATATTTAATTGAGATTGTTAGACTTATTCGATTTTTAGAAAATCCATTATATCAATCACTAGTTTTAATTTTTAACTTGACACTACATGTTGGTAAACCTAATCTTTTAATATTCTTGAAAATTCTCTACCTAGGGTGAAGTTTACATCATTTTGGTATCAGAGCGAAGGTTTTTAAAATCCTAGTTATTGCATCATTTAGTCATAATTTGTGCATTCATTTCTGATCATTTTAGGGCTATTTTAAAAAAATAAAAAAATAATTAAAAAAACAAAAAAAATCATTTTAGGTGCATTTATGTCACGTTTTCTCAAATTTCAGCAAACACACGTCCCTACGGTCCATAGTTTTCCACCTTTGGTGAATGCGCCTTTGCAGCACCATCACAAATCCTAAAGAGCCTTGTCTCTCCCAAACTACCCAATCAGGAATTCTAGAAATCAACAAGTTCCTCGTCGGACTGAAATGGGCAACACTGACATTTTCACTACCATCGCTGCCATTCAAGCAACTCTTGTCAATATCAATCAGAGGCTTGAGTAAGTGGAATTGAATCAAAATATTTCTCCTCAGCTTCATCGTCAGATCCCTCAAGAGAATGATCGTGACGACCGACGTCAAGATCGTGATCCTGATGAACAATAGAAGAAGAACGTTAAGGCTGACATTCCCTACTTTGAAGGCCATATGAAACCCCAAGCTTATCTTGATTGGATCCGTGTTATGGACCACTACTTCGTGTGGTTTGACATAAGCGAAACCCTGAAGGTTAAATTTGCCACACTGAAATTGACTGGTAAAGTTCAACAACGCTGGACCAATCTTGAACATGCCCGCAGAGGCCGATGCTTGACACCCATAGCGAAGAGAGCGAAGAACAAACCCTCTAGGTTCAGAGTTAGCTAGACTACGAGCCGACCTAAGAAACGAGCCAATCCATAGAAATGTGGACTCCTTGGCAGCGGCTTATGCCCTAGTCCTCGATATGAATTCCCTTAAAGCAAGTTCCTACTACAAGTCCAGGGATTCGAGAGATCATTCCTCTAGAATGACTTCCACTGATTTTTCTAGATCTAAGTCATCTTCTTAGAACCCCAATAAGTCTTACCCAAGTAAGCCTACTTCAAATTCCTATCCACCTGGAAATGACAATAAGGGATACGACCATGTTGCTGGCAATCGTCCCAGCACCAGTTAGGGGTGTTCATCGGTTCAAAACCGAACCGAACCGAAAAAAACCTAACCGAACCGAACTTTTCGGTTTGGTAAAATTGGAACCGAAATCCGAACCGAAACTCTACAAGTTCGGTTTAAACCGAACCGAATTTTATCGGTTCGGTTCGGTTAATAATCGAACGAACCGAACTTGAAATTCCTTCGACTGCAGTCTCCCAGAATCAAGAACTAACCCATATAAATGCGTAGTTCAACTACATCAAATTCATTCACATTACACACATATATATATAACATCAAAAATTTAAACCACCACATTTAAACTCCAATTCAACCCAATTCATAATTCTAACAAATAATCAGTCCCATTATTAAAAAAAAAAATATGAGACCCCTCTACTAGCATCATCCTTAGTCAAAACAAGTAGAGTTTTAATTGTTGTAGGGTTGCTACCTTGGAGAATCGAGTGGTATCTTTCATCGATGTATATACAGTTGGAAAAACTGCATGACCACAGAAGCAAATGGCATAAAGACCAAGGGCCATGGGCAATCCGCTCAAATTAAAAAGTCTCCAATGAGCATGAAATTTGGTCTCGGTTATACCGGTCCAGAGCAAAGTACCAAGCAAAACAAATGATGCAAAGACAAACTGGGTGTGAAAGATAGGAGCATTCTTGAAGAAAGGGTGCTTGATTTTGGCCGTAAAGAGGTAACCGCATGACAAACTGAGCACATCAAATAAATGTTTCTTTGAACTGTTTAAAGCATAAATGCTTCACTGTTTACATTTTTATCTAGAAGAAAGATGTATACAAAATTGATGCATACAAAATTAACTGAATATTTGTATTGGTTTCAGTTTCTGAATTTGCTTGAGAAATCATTGACTTCAAAGAGACCTTTGACTAATTCGTGTTTCCTTGAGTCTGCCACAAACGATAGAGCAAAGCAGAATGGTAAATTTCTGTTGTAAAGCTGTTCGTTACAAAAAGTGAAATGAGGTGGTTCATGGAGGGTGGTGAAGATATGGTCGACTTTCTATTTAGTTTCCTCACCTTACCGCTTGGAGCTATGATCAAACTTGTTAGGAACACGTCAATGGAATGTATAGATTACTTGTACAGCAGAGAAGTAGGCAAGAACTTTCAAGCTTCGTAACCAAGTAGTAGGCAAAACAATCAATGCAGCAACCAAGATAAGTTTCGGTTCAAAAAAATCATGGGTCCAAAAAAAATTCGGTTTTTGTTTCGGTTCGGTTTATTCAAAAGCAAACCAAAAACCGAACTGAACTCTTGATAAAAACTCTGGTTCGGGTCAAAACCGAACCAAATTGTCAAATTTCGGTTCGGTTCGGTTCGGTAATCGGTTTTGACCAAAGTGTGAACAGCCCTAGTACCAGTAGGATCAACATTGTAGAAGGTATCGCTGTCATTGCTGATGATTTCGACAATGAGTTTTCCTATGAATCTAATGAAAGTGATGACTTTGGTGAAAAAAAGGATGACCAGTATCTCAACTGTATTTGGTCGATCCAATCGCTTCCTTTGAATGTAGTCAGAAGTGCATTGTCCTAACCAAAAGAAGAAAATAATTGGAAGTGCACTGCTATATTTCACACCTTCATAACAATAGGTGGCCAAAATGTAAGGTGATTGTTGACAGTGGAAGCAACATCAATGTTGTCTTTTCAGCAGTCCTAGCCAAGATCTGGCTTAAGGTTGAACCCCATCCACACCCATACAATGTATCTGGGATTGATGCAACAACCCTCCAAGTAACACATCGTTGTTTGGTTCCTATAGACTACAAAGCCTACAAGGAACAAATTTGGTGTGATGTGCTCAAAATGGATGTTGGTCACGTAATTTTAGGGAGACCTTGGTTATATGACCACGATGTGACAATATATGGTCGATCCAATCAATGTGTGTTCCAACATGACGAATTAAAAATAAAGCTAATACCCGTCAAATCTCAAACTCGCCCGTTTGTAAAAACACAAACTCCCTCGAGAAAGGACAAGGAAGTAATTGACAAATAAAATCACAGCATATATGGGTGAAAAGGAACTCACGAAAGAAATTGACAAAGGGACGACCGTTCTACTACTCACAGCGAGAGAAGTTCCTAAAGAGCCTAAGTCATCCATCTCTCCTCAAGTTACTCATGTCCTCCAAGAATTTGCAGATGTATTTTCTGTTGACCTCCCCAACCAGTTATCCTCGCTGCGTGACATCTAACATGCTCTTGATCTGGTTTCGAGAGCGAGTCTTCCTAACTTGTTACATTATCGGATGAATCAGACGGAACATGATGAGTTGAAAAGGCAAGTTGACGAGTTATTGGCAAAGGACTTCATTAGAAAAAGCTTAAGTTCTTGCGTAGTCCCTGCTCTATTGACGCCAAAGAAAGATGGAACCTGGAGTATGTGTGTGGACAACCGTGCCATAATTAAAATCACGGTGAAGTACCGTTTTTCCATTCCCTGTTTGGATGACATGTCAGACATGATGTCTGGTGCCATAATCTTTTTTAAGATTGACCTTAAAAATGGTTAACACCAAATACGTGTTTGTCCTAGTGATGAATGGAAGACCGCCTTCAAGACGAAGGATGACCTATATGACTGGATGGTCATGCCGTTTGGAATGACGAATGCCTCGAGCACGTTTATGAGAATCATGACGCAAGTACTCCATCCCTTTGTGGGCAAGTTCCTTGTGGTGTACTTTGATGGTATTCTCATTTACAGTCGATCCGTTTGGCAACATCTTGACCATTTCAGACAGGTCTGTGGTGTTTTGAGGAAGGAACAACTTTATGCTCATTCTATCAAATGTACATTCCTCTCCGATCAAACTATCTTTCTGGGATTTATTGTCTCTGCCAGAGGAGTATCCGCTGACCCAGAAAAGATATGAGCTATTATTGAGTGGCATGAACCCCGCAACATACGTGATGTGCGGAGTTTTCATGGACCTGCCACCTTCTATCGTTGGTTTGTGCAATGATTTAGCACAATCATGGCTCCGATAAGCGACTGTTTGAAGAAAGGTGAGTTCGTCTAGTCGAAAGCAGTCACAAAAGCCTTCCAAGAGATAAAAAAAAGAATGACTCAGACGCATGTCATGAGGTTACCTGATTTTACTGAAGTCTTTGAAGTAACATGCGATGCTTCTTGTATTGGTATATGTGGAGTCCTCAGTCAAGAGAGTTATCCTGTTGCTTATTTCAGTGAAAAGCTGAATGAAGCAAAAAAAAAAAAATACTCCACTTATGACAAGGAATTCTACACGGTAATTCATTCACTTCGCTATTGGCGATATTACCTTCTGCCGCAAGAATTCTCCATTTTCTCAGACCAAGAGGCTTTAAGATTCCTTAACTCTCAACAAAAGTTGAATCCGAGACATGCTCGATGGGTAAGGTTCCTACAAGAATATTTATATACCATTAGGCATAAGAAAAGAATTGATAATAAGGCCGCGGATGCGCTAAGTTGTTGTCATATGATCTTATCCACACTACGCAACGAAATTATTGGTTTTGAGAGATTAAAAGATGACTATGCCTCCTGCCTAGATTTTCACGAGATCTACACCTCTTTGAAGGATGACATCACTCTAAGTGATGGATGATTATTTTCTGAAAGATGATTATCACTTCTATCGTTCCAAACTGTGCATTCCTAGTACATCATTATGAGAGTATCTTGTTTGAGAATTGCACACTGGTGGCATTATTGGACACTTTAGTCATAGCAAGACCGTTGATGATGTGGAACTTATGTTTTACTGGCCTATGCTTAAGAGAGACGTTGCGAGACTTGTTAACATGCATCATACTTGTCAACTCGCCAAACAACAAAAACAAAATATAGGCATGTATACTTCCTTAGTCGCCATTGGGAAGATGTCAACATGGATTTCGTGTTAGGCTTACCGAAAACACAAAAGAAACACGAATCCATTCTTGTCGTCGTGGACTATTTTTCTAAAAATGCCCACTTCCTCCCATGTTCGAAAACATTCGATGCATCTCGTGTAGCTCAAATCTTCTTCAATAATATTTTGAAGCTACATGGATTGCCAAAAACAATTCTATCCGGTAAGGGTGTAAAATTCACGAGTTACTTTTGGAAGATCCTATGGCACAAGATGGGCATGAAATTGAAATTCTCACCAGCCTTCCATCCATAGACTGATGGATAGACCGAGGTTGTCAATCGGAGTTTTGGCAATCTTTTGCGTACTCTTGTGATGGAAAATTAGGAACTTGGGACTTAAAGTTAATTGTTGCTGAATTTGGCTACAACACATCAACGAATAGAACCACCGGCATGAGTCCACATGAAATTTTGCCTTGTTATCGTCCTAGTCAGGCCATAGATCTTGTCCTCATGTTAGAACATCATTGTTATCATCCTAGGCAGCCCATAGTCTCAGGGTCTGCATCCACATTTGCATCTCGCATTCATGATTTGCATAGAGAAACTTTCAAGAAAATTAATGAGAATAATTTTAACTACAAGTTAAAGGCGGACATTAGAAGAAAATTTAAAACTTTTGATGTGGGTGACGAGGTGATGGTTCGTTCGGATTCGTCCGGAACGATTTCCAGCTGGATCCGTTAAGAAATTGAATGCACGTGCTGCAGGCCCATTTAAAATTTTGCATGCCTACCTGGTGAACCGGACGTCTTACTTCCCAACCTTTCTTTTAGGCATAAGTGCGTGAGTAATACCATGTAATTTCAAGAATATAATATATATATATATATATATATATATATATATATATATATATATATATAAGTTGAAATAGTGGCAGATTGGTAAAAAATTAATGAGAAGTGGAACAATACTATGGAGGGCCCCACGGGTTGTGAAGAAAACACAGAACGTGCAAGTGTTTGAGAAGGTGATGACGTCACCTGGTGTGTGTGGGGGCCCACCCGATGGTTTATTCCGGAAAAAACAAGACACAGATGGTTACTTGTACTATGGTGACGTGGCACTTCGGAGTAGGGCCCACGAGACTACTCTAGGTGTGCACGGGTATTTTTTATAAAAAAGAGGAGATTGTGGAGATTAGTCCCATATCGGGAGTAGACAAAAATTAATTGAGTATAAATAAAATTGCCTATGATCAAGAGTCACCTAATTGGTTAACCACCTTTTGAGAGGTAGCCTGTGGTGGGTAGTTGTACTACATAGTATCTAATTTGTCTTCTAAAAATAATAAAATTGTCTGAGTATTGGGGCGGGGCGTTAGAAATGGTATCAGAGCCGACTTTCGACACCGGGTGTGGAAGAGTGATTGATTTTCGGGATCGAGGACGATGCCATATCGGCTAGAAAGGCGGGTCTACACTAGATGTGCATGCCCCGTACTCAGCGAGGACGCTGATTTCTAGGGTGGGGTGTATGTAATACCCCGTAATTTCAAGAATATAATATATATATATATATATATAAGTTGAAATAGTGGCAGATTGGTGAAAAATTGATGAGAAGTGGAATAATACTGTGGAGGACCCCACGGGTTGTGAAGAAAACACAGAACGTGCAAGTGTTTGAGAAGGTGATGACGTCACCTGGTGTGTGTGGGGGCCCACCCGATGGTTTATTTCGGAAAAAACAAGACACAGATGGTGTCTTGTACTATGGTGACGTGGCACTTTGGAGTAGGGCCCACGGGACTACTCTAGGTGTGCATGGGAATTAAAAAAAAGAGGAGATTGTGGAGATTAGTCCCATATCGGGAGTAGACAAAAATTAATTGAGTATAAATAAAATTGCCTATGATCAAAAGTCACCTAATTGGTTAAACACCTTTTGAGAGGCAGCCTGTGGTGGGCAGTTGTACTACATAGTATCTAATTTGTCTTCTAAAAATAATAAAATTATCCGAGTATTGGGGTGGGGCGTTATAGCGTGTGCATTAGATGGAGTTGAGATGACAGGGCTGATGGACTTGTTACAGATTTGGTCATAAGAACGTCTACAAGTGGGTCGTCCCTATATTACGAGACCAACGGACGGTTTGGTGGCCGATGCACTGAACATTGATATGTTAGCACCTTTAGAGGTGTATTGGATCGGTAGTCGCTGCTACAAAGATAATTCAAAAGGTGTTTTAACATACTACAAAGACGAGCTCAACCAATTGCGAGATGAGCTGGTAAGAGAGACGTATACTCCCCAGCGCGTACAAAGACTACCACCAGCGTGTACGGCTGATTCACAATTGTAGTTGACGAGAGCTACACTCGTATTTTGGTACTGTGGAGCATTACTTCCCGGATAGAGTCATTCGCCAATTCGGGCTGCAGCAAGACATTCCCGTCAATTGCTCGTATGACTTTGAGTTACATGTCGTTAGAGGGATGTGTTGTATGCCCAATCATGACTGGGCAGATTTCCAGTGCGGTTATGTGGCATTGTGGAATGAGCGGTGGTTTGAGTTGGTACTTGAAGATGTCGATATATATGATGGCAAGGCACATGAACTGTATATGACATTATACCGGATGGTAACACGTTTGTACATATCTCCGAAGACCAACGTACCAGTTGAGATTCAAGTACCAATTCCGGAAAGAGAGAAAGATTGAACCACCACCGGCGTATTCTTCGTCACAACCCATGTACCAATTGAAGGCAACATCATATCGTTTGCTGGTAAGTCAAAGTTGTTTCACATTTTTGTATTTCGATTCGATGTTTTTAAATTGACTATTTCATCATGGGATTGTGTCTACTGTACTTTTCTTGGGTTTTAGATCGATAATATATGTGATATTGCAAAGAAGTGCGCTAGTGTACTTAAGAGTAACGCCGCCGAGAGCATGAAAGCTTTTGCACGTGAGATACTTAGTCCATGCAGAGGTCACTTGAAGAGGTAGGAGATGGAGCACGATTGGATCATTATTTAACAAAGACGGTACATTCGACTCGTCATAAGAGCGTGATTAATACGCCACAACGCCCCGAGCAACAACAACAACAAGAACCTCCTCCATTAGGCAAGATCCAAGAAGAAGACGAAGAAGAAGAGCAAGAACAAATGACTGGCCAATCACAAATTTCCCAAGTTGGGCATTCTCGCCGACAACCGGACATTGTCGAATTTTTGGTTGGTCAGATGCTGACTCGGCTGACTGCCCAACGACTAAGAGATCCACCACTGGGTATTGTGTGTTTGTTGGAGGAAACTTAGTTTCATGAAAGAGTAAGAAACAAAATTGGTGTCTCGATCAAGTGCAGAATCCGAGTATCGTGCTATGGCTAACCCCACATGTGAGATGACTTGGATCAAACGATTACTTACTGAATTGGGGGTTCCTCAGTTTTAGCTGATGCTATGTATTGTGATAGTTAGTCTGTCATTCATATAGCCACGAATGCCATGTTTCATGAACGAACCAAACACATTGAAGTTGACTGTCATGTAGTTCGCAACAAGATTAGTGACACTCCATATGAGCCCCCTCAGATAGAAGCTTAACTTATTTGTACTGATCACCAGCTAGCTGATGCTCTTACAAAGCCTCTTGCTAGAGCCAAAATACAGTTCATCATTGACAAGTTGGGCATGTATGACTTATATGCTCCAACTTGAGTATTAGAGATATATTAATTTAATTACATACAGGAAGGGCCGGCCCTACCCTAGAGGTGGGTAAGGCGGCCGCCTTAGGCCCCCGGAGATTTCACGATTTTAGGGGCCCCCAAATTTGAACTTCTCTTATAAATATAGGCATGTATTATGCGCGTAAAAAAAAATGCTATTAGGGGCCCCATTTCGGAAGTTCGCCTAGGGCTCCCAGGAACTCAGGGCCGGCCCTGCATACAGGTAAAGCATGGGTGTGTATAATAATGTTATATATGTACCTAGTGTGTATTGTGTATTGTATGAAGATTGAGAAAACTAAACTCCAGCTTTTAGATCAGTCTTGCTGCTAACATTCTCGCACTATTGTATGAAGATATATCAAATGTTTGTTTATTCTTTTTCCATTAGAAGCTTGCTTTTCCCATTGGAAATTGTTGTGGTAGTATAGAATGATTCTCATTAATACTTGCTGAGTTAGTGAATTTGATCATCTGTTGGCAGTTGTATGTTGTTGTTTGGTTAAAATATCAAGGGCTCTTCTCTTAATAAGGATCTTGGATAATAGAATTCTATAATGTTAAGCCTAGTTTCTCTTGGTGGAGGATGGGAGCGGCACGTTAGCACTTTACTTTCTTACTTTTCCAAGCATAAGAAGAGGTCTTGTCTGGTCATATTAATTAAAAGTTTTTCACCGGTTATACATGGAAGAACTAGGGGTGGCATTCGAACTACCCGGGCCAGGCCGGAACTACACGGGCTTGGCCCGGTCCTGGGCCAACCCGGGCCGGACTCAATCAATTCGCGGGCCGGGCTGGGCCGGGGGGAAATGTGAGGCCCGGACCTGGCCCCCGGCCCCATGGGTGGGGTCCCGGCCGGTTCGCGGGCCGGGTCGGTTTTTTAGTGTAATTTTTTAAAAAACAAAGATCAAGTATTAAATAGTAATTTCATAACAATTGCAAAGAACAAATAAATAAAAGAAATTAAAACCAAATTTAAATTGATTTAATAAATTACAAATTGTTAAATAAATTGAAGTTAATGAATAATTAAATTGTTAAATAGAAGAAATAACTAAATGTATGAAAAGTAATGTATGTTTAACAGAAATTTAAAAGAAACAAAGAAATTTAAAAGAAATGTATGAAACAACTAAATGTATGAAAATTTAATTAAACGAAACAACAAAATTTAAAAAGAACAACAATTTATCTCAACTAAAAAAAACAATAATAACAAGAACTAGTGAGTAGTGTATGTATGTTTACCAAATTTATAAAGAAAATCTAAAAAAATGGGAGGAAGAAGTTCAAGAAAACCTAAACTAATTCAGAGATATAGATGAGAATAATCAACTATGTTAAACCTACAAATTAAACATATTTTAAAATACCGTATGAGTGTTTGAAGTTTGAAGAATGATAGTTGAGTGAGTTGAGACTTGAGAGCTTGTAGTAGTGTTGTTGATTGTTGTTGATTGTTGATCCTTACAAAATGTAGTAGAAACTTGATTTGTTGAGAGATAGTAGAGAGATTTGAGTAAATTAGTGAAACGAAATGAAAGAAATGATGTTGTATATATAGAATATGCAATTTTTTTGATTCCTACAGTACCTCCAAAATTAGCTAGTATAGATCCATTGGGGGCAATTTGGTAATTTTCCAATTTTTTAAATTTCTGCACAAAAAAAAATTAATAATTAAAAACTAGTCCAATGGTCGGCCCGGGCCCGGGCGGGCCGGTCCAACCGGTCCCGGTTCAAATCCGGACCGGGTCTAGCTGGGCATTTCTTTTGAAAATTGGGACCGAATTGGCCCCTAGGCTTGGGGGGCCGGTCCCCGGGTTTAGCCCGTAAAAATGCGGTCTGGGCCGGGCCGGGCCGGTCCCGGGCTGGAACGGACCTGATGCCATCCCTAGGAAGAACTAATAGTTTAATGTTAGTTATAGGCCAGCTTATAGCTGTACTCTGTATTATTCTCTGTAGTTTGCTACTATCATCTCATTCTTTATTTTCTCTCCGCATGCACCTTTTCTGACCTTCTCATACTAAATCCATTAGATTAACATTATCTATTTGTGTAGGCTATTCTGTCACTGTTGCAAATGAAATGATTAGTAAGTTGTGGTTTATCCTAACAAAGATGATTGGCACGTCCTATTTCCATAGGAGTCCGACTTATTGCCCCAATGGATATTGATTTTCTGTTAATTTTTTATAAGACATGAAGATGGATACACTTGCAATACATATCTGAGGCTACATGACTAATGTTCATATAGCCACAACACCAGCGCTCTAGAGTCTAGATATTCTGGTATAATTATAAGTAAAGATAATCGGTTTTTACTTTTCATCCTGAAAGGTTTTAGAAAATGAGGTCTGCCATTTTTGAATCTGAAATGAACCCAAAATCTCAGTTGCTAACTGAAAGAAACGATTTCATGATGAAAGGTAACCTAGGTTCAAGTTCAGTCTGTCCGTTCAAACCCGAGATTTGTCTGGATTGATAGGGTTTATGGTCCGTATTCGAGTGTTGTTGCTATAAATAATCATTTTGACATGTTAATCTTCCATCAGAATGTCAAATAGATGAGATGATTGTTGCTATTATGTTTGTTAAAGTGAGAGAAAATAAATGAAAGATACATTGGTTTATTATTGGTTGGATTTTATGACATTGGTGAGAGAAAATAGATGAAAGTAATTCATTGAATGATCTGAACAGTTTATAGGATTTTTTTTCCTAGAGAAAACTGTTGTGTATGATTTTAAGATGATTTCTGAAATGTTTGGATACGAAAAGGCCTCTGCGGTTGCTATTGTCGATTGGATTTTTATGTACATGCCATGTGCACGTGTTGCCAGTATTTCGAACGAGATTTGGAAAGCTACTAGAGTGGAAAGCAGGTTGCTCGCCTATATGATTAAAGATTAAATTTAAGTGGAGATAAATAATATTTGTGCATCATATGATGGAATTTCCAACCCGAAGCAAGATGTGAGTGATGTAAAAGATCATGAAGAATCTCTACAGAATTAAGGAGTTAAAGTTGTTGGCTAGGGAATGTTTTGTGGACTTTCTTCCGGTTCTTTTGTTGACTTTTCAGACTCTCTTGTGGGTTTGTCTTTGTACCATAAACTTGTTTTTATTGTCTCTTTTATGTTTGATTCTTATGGTGTTTGCAAATTGTACATATTATATATATGAGGCTGTAGATAGAGTTGGAGAGAGCTGCAAGAGCCTTTGCTGAAGAAATAGCCGGTGATGCATGCAAAAAGTTGTTAGAAGAAGGGAAAAGTGTTCAAGCTTCGAAAAGTAAAGCGAAAGCCCAAGAACAAAAAGAAAAGTAATGTTTAATGTGTATTTGATTTTGGGTTTCGATATTGCATTGTGCTAATCATTAGTATATGTTTTTTCCTAGGTTGGTGCTTGCACTGAGGAGCTTTTACTGGAAAAAAATACAGAACCGCATTCACTAATTAGAACAGAATAGTGGGTAAAAAAAAAAATGATAGGCCTACACTCCATGAAGGTAAAACCATAAAATTCTCAATTCCAGTCTGGAAATTCAAATTTATTTCAATAGATTCTCAATTCCTACACTCCACGAAGGCTTGGATAGCCACGGTTACTGCCATAACTTGGTTTTTAGAGAGAGAGAGAATGGGTCTCTTTGGCTAAAATTGCAAGCGTTGATAATAAATCATCCTATAATTTATCTCAAATTTTCTATCACAGAAATAGTTTTCACAAGATGATAAATATCTCTATAAGAATCAAATATCCATCAAATAAACATGAATATCTATTAAGACCAACTAAAATCTTCCAACCTTCAATCAAAAGAAATTTAAACCGCCTACGAAATGATTGTTTGGATTTGCGAAAAGGTTGCTTGGATTTATCCATACTTTATTCCTTAGGTCTAAAATTCTATTTCTTTATTCATTTCAGGTCCGACCGAAATAGGTTTTATTTTTATATTTTATATATTTGTATTTTTATATATTTGTATATTATATAAATGATCTATATCCTAATCCTGCAAGAAACTGTGGTGAGGGTAAGCTTTTGCCTGGTGAATTCAACACATATACCATAAAAACAAATAAAAAGATCCAAAACTTCACGAAAACAAATTTCATATACAAATCCTCTTACAACATATAAAATTTAACAACAATCAACAAGCAATGCAGGATGCCTAGTGCGATACAAAATTAAGAAATGAAATATAGATCAAAATGCAACAAATACATTGAGGGTAATAGCCTCATATAAATAGGCAAAGCCTTTGACAACTTATAATATAAACCCCTATCAATTCCAATATTACACCCATACACATCTTACATTACTCTAATTTTATGATGTTGCAGGGCCAACATTTGTATTCCATGTCATGCAATCACGCAAGGGATACAAAAAAATACTCAGAAGGATCAGACCATTCATTACTAATTATAAGAGATGCTGAATTCATGAGACATACGGTTAAATTTCTTACACATCTCCAGGAAAAAACTCCTCGAAATATTATTATCTTCTCCTCCATGGTGAACACCAAGATGAGACTTGCAAACTAATGATCATGCTCGTGGCTATCATGAACCATAACGGAAAATGGTATGCCATTGGAGAGGAGTATTTACCAGATTTCCCACCAAACGACACAAAACTACTTGTCAAGAAGGGCTCGTATGATTATCTGGAAGCAGATGCAGTGTCAATTGACAGTGCTATGGTCGGAAAGGCTGTCCTTCTCAGATCCATAACATATGTTACAAAATATCTTGAAGAGACAAACAATTAAAAAGAAACAAAATCCACATCCCTTAACAGAAAGCATATCATCAAGTCACTAATATTGTTGGTCATCATTTCAAGTGAGGCATTCAGGTTCAGTTATATATAGAAGAGGATGAGGATGATGACCCTTTAAATATTTACAGGAAATAAATTGGAATGATCTAAAAAAAAAATAGACACTACGCAAAGACAAAGTTTTTTATGATAGATTTCCTCCAATACCTCAATATAAATTAAAATGGTATTTTATTTTTTCTACAAAAAGAAAGAAAGAAAGTAGCATTCCTAAGTAATCCTTACTATTAACTATTAAGTGTTAATGTTATTGTTTACATTTTAATAACTGAAGATTAGTATTATTAGAACAAACAAAAACTTATGATATTTAATTTATATTTAGAGCACATCCAACCAATATGATTAAACTCTTGTCAAAAGTATGAGGTTCACACTTATCCGCAACCACGAATTTGTTGCAATTATTCTTTTACCAACTTTTCCAAATATTTGAAACTCCGAATATAAGTCTTGTAAAACTATTTCCTAGGCCGATTTTGTGACTATGATCACTCAACCAGAGAAATTTTTTCGGACTCCCTGGTAGACGCACATACAAAGAGTAAGAACAAAATGGAAGAAGCCTAAGAGAGAGAACCCTTCTAGCATTGTATTTCAACTATATATATACTGCTATATATACTGCTACAGGTAGCCAGTTTTGAATCTTCTCAGCACTTGATAGATGTTTGAATACAACTAATATCGTCAAGTCTAACTGTAATTTCGGAGTTTTCATATAGTGGAAAGGTCTTCAAGAATTATGAGTTCTCCATTACAGATCTAGTCAACAACTCTCTACTTAAGACTTTACTAGTTATCTCAAGGCATGTAATGCACGCTCTAAACTCATGCTGATATCACAATCGCTAACCAACCCCTAAACCTTAAAAATTGATGAGTCTCATCCGTAATTTTTTCAATCTAAACCAAACCAACTCAAACCAACCCAACCCAAAATATAACCTTAATCATCCAATCAAGCTCAAACCAACACCAATACGTCAAATCACATTTGATTGAAGCGGCAAAATGCCTAGTTGAAGAGGATGGTGAGAGGAATGAGATTACCAGAACAATGGAGGATTTGGGGACGGGTTTGTCGTCTTTATTGGAGACACCATGTATCGAAATCTAACCCTAACCCTATTCATATCAATCAACAACTTCAACGCCTTCCGCAAACTCTAAGATTTGACATCAAGGCGAAACACCATAACTCACTTCATGTATCAATAATAGAATTTATGAAATTTATAGGAAAACAAAATTTTGGCACATAATAATAAGATAGCAAACAAAATTTGAATTGCATGCATCATGGGACAATGGGAACTTTTGCCGATATTAAGATATGAAAGAGAAGGAAAGAACTCAAAGGTGGTAGGGTACACTTCCGTTTTGGTTGAGACTAAATTACGTAACATGGACATGGACATGGACATGGAATATGGAACCAATAAGACCAATATTAGCGAATATGCCATATCTTTCAAATCCTAGGAGTGAAATACACAATGGACAGGACAATAAACATTTTGTATGTCTGACTACTATGCAGAGCCAGCCCTGAGTTCCCGGGGCCTCAGGCGAAAAGCCGAAATAATTATTTTTAGAGATCTAATTACAGTATAATTTTTTTACGCGCAAAATACAGCCTATATTATAAGGGAAATACAAATTCGGAAGCCCCTAAATGTGCAAAAACATTGGGGGCCTGAGGCGACCGCCTCACCGGCCTCAAGGTGGCGGCTGGCCCTGCTACTATGAATAAGCATTTATCATTAGATAAGTTAAGTATAATACCCGGATTAGGGATGGCATCTGGGTCGGGTCAACCCGCGACCCGCCCAACTCGACCCGATCCGCCTTGGCCCGGTTCGGATTCGGGTCGGGGTCGGACCCGTTATCCCAACCGGGTCAATCCGGGTCGGAAAAATCTCAATACCAACTCGGTCAATCTGTCCCGTCAACCTGCAAACCCATTCAAACCCGCTCAACCCGGCTTGTACTTATTTTCTTCTTCGTATTGTTGGAATTCAATTTTCTAGATAAATCTTTCTTTTCTCCTAGAGCCAAATTGCCTTTGTTTTGGATATCCGATTGATTTCGTTGAGCCCAAAGATTTTAATCTGTACTATTATATTATTACTATTTGATCATTTAATTATTTTGGCCCAAACTCCTAATCCAACCTATGATTTGTTTATTTATTTTATAAGTCCAATCCAAACTCAAACTCGTTATTATTTTTATCCTTATTTTCGTACAAGAAATCCAATCCCAATTTCTAGTTCATATTATATGCTACTAGTTAATTTATTATTTTTAAAGCACAAAACAAGTATATCATTATTATGTGGTTATTTTGTGAAAAGTTCTATCTTAACTCATTCTATGATATTAGTTTTGTATTTGATTACCTAATTAATGTCATTACTTGATTATTTAATCTTTGGTTACTTTTCATACTCAATAAATGTTTTAAAATCCACTCAAAGCCCAAGTTTTCCAACCATTCTATAATAATATTATTTTGTATTTGAGTGTTTTAGCCTCATCTTCGGGCTATAGTCCACAGTTTTCGGCGACTTTAGAGTGAACTTCTATTTCCCTCATTTTGTGTGCTATAGTACACTGTTTTCGATCACTTTCTTGAGATTTCATATTTTACTGTTTTGGCCTCATTTTGTGGGTTGTAGTCCACAGTTTCCTGCCGATTTCTTGAAATTTAGTATTTGAAAGTTTTAGCCTCATCTGCGGGCTATAGTCCACAGTTTTCGGTGACTTTAGAGTGAACTTTTATTTTCCTAATTTTGTGTGCTACAGTACACTGTTTTCGATCACTTTCGTGAGATTTCGTATTTTACTGTTTTGCCCTCATTTTGTGGATAGTCCACGGTTTCTGGCTGTTATCGCGAAATTTTGTATTTGACTGTTTTAGCCTCATTTGTGGGCTATAGTCCACAGTTTTCGGCCATTTTATGAGAATTTTTATTTCCCTAATTTTGTCGGCTATATTTTCGATCACTGACATGAGATTTCAAATTAAACAAATTTGGCCTCATTTTGTGGGTTATTGATCATTGTTTTCAGGCACTTAGTACACTGTTTTGGCCACAGTTTCTTATCGTTTTCGTGAAATTTTGTATTTGACTGTTTTAGCCTCATCTACGGGCAATAGTCCAAACTTTTCGGCGACTTTTGAGTGAACTTTTATTTCCCTCATTTTGTATTCTATAGTACACTGTTTTCGATCACTTTCATAAGATTGCGTATTTTACTATTTTTGGCCTCTTTTGGTGGGTTACAGTCCACAGTTTCCGGTCGTTTTCGTTAAATTTTGTATTTGACTGTTTTAGCCTCATTTTCGGGCAATAGTCGGAAGTTTTCGACGACTTTTGAGTGAACTTTTATTTCCCTCATTTTGTGTCCTATAGTTACTGTTTTCGATTACGTTGATGAGATTTCGTATTTTACTCTTTTGGCCTCATTTTGTGGGTTATAGTCCACAGTTTCCGGCCATTTTTGCTGAATTTTGTATTTGACTGTTTTAGCCTCAATTATGGACTATAGTCCACGGTTTTCGGCCATTTTAGTGAGGATTTTTATTTCCCTAATTTTGTCGGCAATAGTATACTGTTTTCGATAACTGACATGGGATTTTGAATTAAACAATTTTGGCCTAATTTTGTGGGTTATAGTCCATCGTTTTCTGGCACTTTTGTGAGAATTTTTATTTCCCTCATTTTGTGGGCTATAGTACACTGTTTTCAATCACTTTCATGAGATTTCGTATTTTGCTGTTTCGGCCTCATTTTGTGGGTTATAGTCCACAGTTTCCGGCCGCTTTTGCGAAATTTAGTATATGACTGTTTTAGCCTCATTTGTGGGTAATAGTCCATAGTTTTTGGGCACTTTAGTGAGAATATTTATTTCCCTCATTTTGTGGGCTATAGTACACTGTTTTCGATCACTTTGATTAGATTTCCTATTTTACTGTTTTGGCCTCATTTTGTGGGTTATAGTCCAAAGTTTCTGTTCGTTTTCGTGAAATTTTGTATTTGACTGTTTTAGCCTCATCTGCGAGCAATAGTCCAAAGTTTTCGGCAAATTTTGTGTGAACTTTTATTTCCCTCATTATGTGTGCTATAGTACATTGTTTTCGATCACTTTCTTGAGATTTTGTATTTTACTATTTTGGCCTCATTTTGTGGGTTATAGTCCATAGTTTCTGGTCGTTTTCGTAAAATTTTGTATTTGACGGTTTTAGCCTCATCTGCGGGCAATAGCCAAAGTTTTCGGCGAGTTTTGAGTGAATTTTTATTTCCCTCATTTTGTGGGCTATATAGTACACTGTTTTCGATTACTTTCCTGAGATTTCCTATTTTACCGTTTTGACCTCATTTTGTGGGATATAGTCCACAATTTCTGGTCATTTTCGTGAAATTTTGTATTTGACTGTTTTAGCCTCATCTGTGAGCAATAGTCGAAAGTTTTCGGCGACTTTTGAGTGAACTTTTATTTCCCTCATTTACACTGTTTTCGATCACATGAGAGTTTGAATTAATCAATTTTGGCCTCATTTTGTGGGTTATAGTCCACCGTTTTTGGTAACTTTCGTGAGAATTTTTATTTCCCTCATTTTCTGGGCTATAGTACACTGTTTTCGATCACTTTCAAGAGATTTCATATTTTGCTGTTTCGACTTCATTTTGTGGGTTATAGTCCACAGTTTTTGGCTGCTTTCGCGAAATTTAGTATTGGACTGTTATAGTCTCATTTGTGGGCTATAGTCCATAGTTTTCGTGCACTTTAGTGAGAATTTTTATTTCCCTCATTTTGTGGGCTATAGTACACTGTTTTCGATTACTTTCATGAGATTTCCTAATTTACTGTTTTGGCCTCAGTTTGTGGGTTATAGTCCACAGTTTCTGGTCGTTTTCGTGAAATTTTGTATTTGACTGTTTAGCCTCTTCTGCAGGAAATAGTCCAAAGTTTTCGGCGATTTTTGAGTGAACTTTTATTTCCCCCATTTTGTGCGCTATAGTACACTGTTTTCAATCACTTTTATGAAATTTTGTATTTTACTATTTTGCCCTCATTTTGTGGGTTAGTGCACAGTTTCCGGCCGTTTTTGCAAAATTTTGTATTTGACTGTTTTAGCCTCATTTGTGGGCTATAGTACACAGTTTTCGGTCATTTTAGTGAGAATTTTTATTTCCTTAATTTTGTAAGCTATAGTACACTATTTTCGAACACTGACAAGAGATTTCGAATTAAACAATTTTGGCCGCATTTTGTGGGTTATAGTCCATCGTTTTCGGGCACTTTCGTGTTAAGTTTTATTTCTCTCATTTTGTGGGTTGTGGTACACTGTTTTCGATCACTTTCATGAGATTTCGTATTTTACTGTTTCGGCCACATTTTGTGGGTTATAGTCCACAGTTTCCGGCCGCTTTCGCGAAATTTGGTGTTTGACTGTTTTAGCCTCATTTGTGGGGCTATAGTCCACAGTTTCCGGGCACTTTCGTGAGAATTTTTATTTCCCTCATTTTGTGGGCTATATTACACTTTTTTCGATTACATTAATAAGATTTCCTATTTTACCGTTTTGGCCTCATTTTATGGGTTATAGTCCATAGTTTCTGGTTGTTTTCGTGAAATTTTGTATTTAACTGTTTTAGCCTCATCTGCGGGCAATAGTCCAAAGTTTTCGGCGACTTTTGAGTGAATTTTTATTTTCCTCATTTTGTCGGCTATAGTACACAATTTTCGATTACTTTCATGAGATTTCCTATTTTACTGTTTTAGCCTCATATTGTGGGTTATAGTCCACAGTTTCTGGTCGTTTTCGTGAAATTTTGTATTTGACTGTTTTACCTCGTCTGCGGGCAATAGTCCAAAGTTTTCTGCGACTTTTGAGTGAACTTTTATTTCCCTCATTTTGTGTGCCATATAGTACACTGTTTTCGATCACTTTCATGAGATTTTGTATTTTACTATTTTGGGCTCATTTTGTGGGTTATAGTCCACAGTTTCCGGCCGTTTACGCGAAATTTTGTATTTGACTGTTTTCGGCCATTTTAGTGAGATTTTTAATTTACCTAATTTTGTCGGCTATTGTACAATGTTTTCGATCATTGACATGAGATTTCGAATTAAACAATTTTAGCCTCATTTTGTGGGTTATAGTCCTTCGTTAGCGGGCACTTTCGTGATAAAGTTTTATTTCCCTCATTTTGTGGAATATAGTATACTGTTTTCTATCACTTTCATGAGATTTCGTATTTTGCTGTTTCGGCCTTATTTTGTGGGTTATAGTCCACAGTTTCTGGCCGCTTTCGCGAAATTTAGTATTTCCTTGTTTTAGCCTCATTTGTGTGCTATAGTCTATAGTTTTTGGGCACTTTTGTGAGAATTTTTATTTCCCACATTTTGTGGGCTATAGTACACTATTTTCGATTACTTTCATAGGATTTCCTGTTTCACTGTTTTGGCCTCATTTTGTGGGTTATAGTCCACAGTTTATGGTCGTTATCGTGAAATTTTTTATTTGACTGTTTTAGCCTCATTTGTGGGCGATAGTCCACAGTTTTCGTGCACTTTAGTGAGAATTTTTATTTCCCTCATTTTGTGGGCTATATAGTATACTGTTTTCGATTACTTTCATTAGATTTCCTATTTTACTATTTTGGCCTCATTTTGTAGGTTATTGTCCACAGTTTCTGGTCGTTTTCGTGAAATTTTGTATTTGACTGTTTTAGCCTCATCTTTGGGCAATAGTCCAAAGTTTTCGGCGACTTTTGAGTGAACTTTTATTTCCATCATTTTGTTTTCTATAGTACACTGTTTTCGACCCCTTCCATGAGATTTCGTATTTTACTATTTTGGCCTCATTTTGTGGGTTATATATAGTCCACATTTTCCGGCCGTTTACGCGAAATTTTGTATTTGACTTTTTTAGCCTCATTTGTGGGCTATATTGTACACAGTTTTCGGCCATTTTAGTGAGAATTTTTATTTCCGTAATTTCATCGGCTATAGTACACTGTTTTCGATCAGTGACATGAGATTTCGAATTAAACAATTTTGGCCTCATTTTGTGGGTTATAGTCCAACGTTTGCTTGCACTTTCGTGATGAGTTTTATTTCTGTCCTTTTGTGGGCTATAGTACACTATTTTCGATCACTTTCATGAGATTTCGTATTTTGCAGTTTCGGCCTCATTTTGTGGGTTAAAGTCCACAGTTTCTGGCCGCTTTCGCGAAATTTAGTATTTCACTGTTTTAGCCTCATTTGTGGGTGATAGTCCACAGTTTTTGGGCACTTTAGTGAGAATTTTTATTTCCCTCATTTTGTAGGCTATAGTACACTGTTTTCGATTACTTTCATTCGATTTCCTATTTTTCTGTTTTGGCCTCATTTTGTGGGTTATAGTCCACAGTTTCTGGTCGTTTTCGTGAAATTTTGTATTTGACTGTTTTAGCCTGATCTTCGGGCAATAGTCCAAAGTTTTCGGCGACTTTTGAGTGAACTTTTATTTCCCTCATTTTGTGTGCTGTAGTACACTGTTTTCGATCACTTTCATGAGATTTCGTATTTTGCTATTTTGGCCTCTTTTTGTGGGTTATAGTCCACAGTTTCCGGCTGCTTTCGCGAAATTTAGAATTTCACTGTTTTAGCCTCATTTGCGGGCTATAGTCCACAGTTTTCAGGCACTTTTGTGAGAATTTTTATTTCCATCATTTTGTGGGTTATAGTACAATATTTTTGATTACATTCCTAAGATTTCCTATTTTCATGTTTTGGCCTCATTTTGTGGGTTATAGTCCACAGTTTCTGGTCGTTTCTGTGAAATTTTGTATTTGACTCTTTTAGCCTCATCTGCGGTCAATAGTCCAAAGTTTTCGGCGACTTTTGATTGAACTTTTATTTCCCTCCTTTTGAGTGCTATAGTACACTGTTTTCGATCACTTTCATGAGATTTCGTGTTTTACTATTTTGGCCTCATTTTGTGGGTTATAGTCCACAGTTTCCAACTGTTTTTGCAAAATTTTGTATTTGACTATTTTAGCCTCATTTGTAGGCTATAGTCCACAGTTTTCGTCCATTTTAGTGAGAATTTTTATTTCCTAATTTGTCAGCTACAGTACACGGTTTTCGATCACTGACATGATATTTCGTATTTTACTAATTTTGGCCTCATTTAGTGGGTTATAGTCCATCGTTTTCGGGCACTTTCGTGATAAGTTTTATTTCCCTCAATTTGTGGGCTATATAGTACACTATTTTCGATCACTTTCATAAGATTTCGTATTTTGTTGTTTCGGCCTCATTTTGTGGGTTATAGTCCACTGTTTCCGACCATTTACGCGAAATTTTGTATTTGACTGTTTTAGCCTACACAGTTTTCGTCCATTTTAGTAAGAATTTTTATTTCCCAAATTTTGTCGGTTATAGTACACTGTTTTCGATCACTAACATGAGATTTCGAATTAAACAATTTTGGCCTCATTTTGTAGGTTATTGTCCATCGTTTGCGGGAACTTTCATGATAAGTTTTATTTCCCTCATTTTGTGGGCTATAGTACACTATTTTCGATCACTTTCATGAGATTTCGTATTTTGCTGTTTTGGCCTCATTTTGTGGGTTATAGTCCACAGTTTCAGGCCGTTTTCGTGAAATTTTGTATTTGACCGTTTTAGCCTCATTTGTGGGCTATAGTCCACAGTTTTCGTCGATTTTAGTGAGGATTTTTATTTCCCTAATTTTTACGGCTACAGTACACTCTCTTCGATCACTGACATGATATTTCGTATTTTACTATTTTGGCCTCATTTTGTGGGTTATAGTCCATTGTTTTCGGGCACTTTCGTGATAAGTTTTATTTACCTCATTTTGTGGGTTATAGTACACTATTTTCGATCACTTTCATGAGATTTCGTATTTTGCTGTTTCGGCCTCATTTTGTGGGTTATAGTCCACAGTTTCCGCCCGTTTTCGCGAAATTTTGTATCTGACTGTTTTAGTCTCATTTGTGGGCTATAGTACACAGTTTTCGGCCATTTTAGTGAGAATTTTTATTTCCCTAATTTTATCGGCTACCGTACACTGTTTTCGATCGCTGACATGAGATTTCGAATTAAACAATTTTGGCCTCATTTTGTTGGTTATAGTCCATTTTCGGGCAATTTCGTGATAAGTTTTATTTCCCTAATTTTGTCGGCTACAGTACATTGTTTTCGATCACTTTCAAGAGATTTCGTATTTTGCTGTTTTGGCCTCATTTTGTGGGTTATAGTCCACAGTTTCTGGTCGTTATCGTGAAATTTTGTATTTGACTGTTTTGGCCTCATTTGCGGGCAATAGTCAAAAGTTTTAGGTGACTTTTGCGTGAACTTTTATTTTCCTCATTTTGTGTGCTATAGTACACTGTTTTCGATCACTTTCATTTCGTATTTTACTATTTTGGCCTAATTTTGTGGGTTATAGTCCACAGTTTCCGGCCATTTTCGCAAAATTTTGTATTTGACCACATTTTTCGTCCTTTTTAGTAAGAATTTTATTTTCCTAATTTTGTCGCCTATGGTACACTGTTTTCGATCACTGACATCAGATTTCGAATTAAACAATTTTGGCCTCATTTTGTGGGTTATAGTCCACCATTTTTGGACACTTTCATGAGAATTTTTATTTCCATCATTTTGTGGGCTATTGTACACTATTTTCGATCACTTTCAGGAGATTTCGTATTTTGCTGTTTCAGCCTCATTTTGTAGGTTATTGTCCACAGTTTCTGGCCGCTTTCGCGAAATTTTGTATTTGATAGTTTTAGCCTCATCTGCGGGCAATAGTCCAAAGTTTTCGGCGACTTTTGAGTGAATTTTTATTTCCCTCATTTGGTGGGCTATAGTACACTGTTTTCGATTACTTTCCTGAGATTTCCTATTTTACTGTTCTGGCCTCATTTTGTGGGGTATAGTCCATAGTTTCTGGTCGTTTTCGTGAAATTTTGTATTTGACTGTTTTAGCCTCATCTGCGGGCAATAGTCCAAAGTTTTCAGCGACTTTTGTGTGAACTTCTATTTCCCGCATTTTGTGTGCTATAGTACACTGTTTTCGATCTCTTTAATGAGATTTCGTATTTTAATATTCTGGCCTCATTTTGTGGGTGATAGTCCACAGTTTCCGGCTGTTTTCGCGAAATTTTATATTTGACTGTTTTAGCCTCATTTGTGGGCTATAGTCCACTGTTTTCGTCCAATTTAGTGAGAATTTTTATTTCCCTAATTTTTTCGGTTATAGTACACTGGTTTCGATCACTGGCATGAGTTTCGAATTAGAAAATTTTGGCCTCATTTTGTGGGTTATAGTCCACCGTTTTTGGGCACTTTCGGGAGAATTTTTATTTCCCTCATTTGGGGTAGACAGTTTTCGATCACTTTCATGAGATTTCGTATTTTGCTGTTTCGGCCTCATTTTCTGGTTTATAGTCCACAGTTTCCGGCCCGCTTTCGCGAAATTTAGTATTTGACTGTTTTAGCCTCATTTGTTGGCTATAGTCCATAGTTTTCGGGCACTTTAGTGAGAATTTTTATTTCCCTCATTTTATGGGCTATTCTACACTGTTTTCGATTTCTTTCATTAGATTTCCTATTTTACTATTTTGGCCTCATTTTGTGGGTTATTGTCCACAGTTTCTGGTCGTTTTCGTGAAATTTCGTATTTGACTATTTTAGCCTAATCTGCGAGCAATAGTCCAAAGTTTTCGGCGACTTTTGAGTGAACTATTATTTCCCACATTTTGTGGTATAGTACATTGTTTTCGATTACTTTCCTGAGATTTCCTATTTTACTGTTTTGGCCTCATTTTGTGGGTTATAGTCCAGAGTTTCTGGTCGTTTTCGTGAAATTTTGTATTTGACTGTTTTAGCCTCATTTGTGGGCAATTGTCCAAAGTTTTCGGCGACTTTTGGTGAACTTTTATTTCCCTCATTTTGTGTGCAATTGTACACTCTTTTCGATCACTTTAATGAGATTTCGTATTTTACTATTCTGGCCTCATTTTGTGGGTGACAGTCCACAGTTTCCGGCCGTTTTCGCGAAATTTTGTATTTGACTATTTTAGCCTCATTTGTGGGCTATAGTCCACAGTTTTCGTCCATTTTAGTGAGAATTTTTATTTCCCTAATTTTCTCAGCTATAGTACACTATTTTCGATCATTGACATGAGAATTTGAATTAAACAATTTTGGCCTCATTTTGTGGGTTATAGTCCATCGTTTTTGGGCACTTTCGTGAGAATTTTTATTTCCCTCATTTTGTGGGCTATAGTACACTGTTTTCGATCACTTTCATGAGATTTCGTATTTTGCGGTTTCGACCTCATTTTGTGGGTTATAGTCCACAGTTTCCAGCTGCTTTCCCGAAATTTAGTATTTGATTGTTTTAGCCTCATTTGTGGGGTAGTCCACAGTTTTCAGGCACTTTAGTTAGATTTTTTATTTCCCTCATTTTGTGGGCTATAGTACACTGTTTTCGATTACATTCATGAGATTTCCTAATTTTCTGTTTTGGCCTCATTTTGTGGGTTATAGTCCACAGTTTCTGGTCGTTTTCTTGAAATTTTGTATTTGACTGTTTTAGCCTCATCTGCAGGCAATAGTCCAAAGTTTTGGGTGACTTTTGACCGAACTTTTGTTTCCCTCATTTTGTGTGCTATAGTACAATGTTTTCGATCACTTTGATGAGATTTCGTATTACGATTTAGGCCTCATTTTACGGGTTGTCGTCCACAGTTTTCGGCCGTTTTCGCGAAATTTTGTATCTGACTGTTTTAGCCTCATTTGTGGGCAATAGTCCACAGTTTTCGTCGATTTTAGTGAGAATTTTTATTTCCCTAATTTTGTCGGCTATAGTACACTGTTTTCGATCACTGACATGAGATTTCGAATTGAATAACTTTGGCCTCATTTTGTTGGTTATATAGTCCACCGTTTTGGGGCACTTTCGGGAGAATTTTGATTTCCCTCATTTTGTGGGCTATAGTACACTGTTTCCGATCACTTGCAAAATACGAAATTGAGGCCGAAAGAGCAAAATAAGAAATATAGTATTTGACTGTTTTGGCCTCATTTGTGGGCTATAGTCCACAGTTTTCGGGCACTTTAGTGAGAATTTTTGTTTCCCTGATTTTGTGGGCTATTGTACACCGTTTTCGATTACTTTTGTGAGATTTTCTAATTTACTGTTTTGGCCTCTTTTTGTGGGTTACAGTCCACAGTTTTTGGTCGTTTTCATGAAACTTTGTATTAGACCGTTTTAGCCTCATCTGCGGGCAATAGTCCAAAGTTTTCGGCAACTTTTGAGTGAATTTTTATTTCCCTCATTTTGAGGGCTATAGTACACTGTTTTCGATTACCTCCCTGAGATTTCCTATTTTTCTGTTCTGGCCTCTTTTTATGGGTTATGGTCCACAGTTTCTTGTCGTTTTCGTGAAATTTTGTATTTGACTATTTTAGCCTCATCTGCTGGCAATAGTCCAAAGTTTTCCGCGACTTCTGAGTGAACATTTATTTCCCTCATTTGTGGGCTATAGTCCACAGTTTTCGCCCATTTTAGTGAGAATTTTTATTTCACTAATTTTGTCAACAATAGTACATTGTTTTTGATCACTGACATGATATTTCGAATTAAACAATTTTGGTCTCATTTAGTAGGTTATAGTCCACCGTTTTGGGGCACTTTCGTGAGAATTTTTAATTCCCTCATTATGTGGGCAATAGTACACTGTTTTCGACCACTTTCATGAGATTTCGTATTTTGCTGTTTCGATCTCATTTTGTGGGTTATAGTCCACAGTTACCAGCCAGATTCGCGAAATTTAGTATTTGACTGTTTTAGCCTCATTTGTGGGCAACATTCCACAGTTTTCGGGCACTTTAGTGGGAATTTTTATTTCCCTCATTTTGTGTGCTATTGTACACTATTTCCGATTACTTTCATTAGATTTCCTATTTTACTGTTTTGGCCTCATTTAGTGGGTTATAGTCCACAGTTTTTGGTCGTTTTCGTGAAATTTTTTATTTGATTGTTTTAGCCTCATCTGCGGGCAATAGTCCAATGTTTTCGGCGACTTTTGAGTGAACTTTTATTTCCCTCATTTTGTGTGCTATAGTACACTGTTTTCGATCACTTCTATGAGATTTCGTATTTAACTATTTTGGCATCATTTTGTGGGTTATAGTCCACAGTTTTTGGCCGTTTTCGCGAAATTTTGTATTTGACTGTTTTAGCCTCATTTGTGGGCTATAGTTCACAGTTTTCGTCCATTTTAGTGAGAATTTTTATTTTACTAATTTTGTCAACAATAGTACACCGTTTTCGATCACTGACATGATATTTCGAATTAAACAATTTTGGCCTCATTATGTAGGTTATAGTCCACCGTTTTTGGCCACTTTCGTGAGAATTTTTATTTCCCTCATTTTGTGGGCTATAGTACACTATATTCGACCACTTTCAGGAGATTTCGTAATTTTCTATTTCGGTCTCATTTTGTGGGTTATAGTCCACAGTTACCGACCACATTCGCGAAATTTAGTATTTGACTGTTTTAGCCTCATTTGTGGGCTGTAGTCCACAGTTTTCGGGCACTTTAGGGAGAATTTTTATTTGCCTCATTCTGTGGGCTTGTACACTAGTTTTGATTAATTTCATGAGATTTCCTATTTTACAGTTTTGGCCACATTTTGTGGGTTATAGTCCACACTTTTCGATCGTTTTCGTGAAATTTTGTATTTGACTGTACCAGCCTCATTTTCGGGCAATAGTCCAAAGTTTTTGGCGACTTTTCTGTGAACTTCTATTTCCCTCATTTGTGTGCTATAGTATACTGTTTTCGATCACTTTCATGAGATTTCGTATTTTACTCTTTTGGCCTCATTTTGTGGGTTATAGTCCACAGTTTCCGGTTGTTTTCGTGAAATTTAGTATTTGACTATTTTAGCCTCATCTGCGGGCTATAGTACACTGTTTTCGATCACTTTCTTGAGATTTTGTATTTTACTATTTTGGCCTCATTTTGTGGGTCATATTCCACAGTTTCCGGTCGTTTTCGTGAAATTTGGTCTTTGACTGTTTCAGCCTCATCTGCGGGAAATAGTCCAAAGTTTTCGGCGACTTTGAGCGAACTTTTATTTCCCTCATTTTGTGTGCTATAGTACACTGTTTTCGATAACTTTCATGAGACTTCATATTGTACTCTTGTGGCCTCATTTTGTAGGTTATAGTCCACAGTTTCCGGTCGTTTTCGCGAAATTTTGCATTTGACTGTTTTAGCCTCATTTGTGGGCTATAGTGCACAGTTTTAGTCCAATTTAGTGAGAATTTTTAATTTTCTAATTTTGTCGGCTATAGTACACTATTTTCGATCACTGACATGAGATTTCGAATTGAACAATTTTGGCCTCATTTTGTAGGTTATAGTCCACCGTTTTTGGGCACTTTCGGGAGAATTTTTATTTCCCTCATTTTGTGGGATATAGTACACTGTTTTCGATCACTTGCAAAATACGAAAATGAGGCCGTAACATCAAAATAAGAAATCTACTATTTGACGGTTTTAGCCTCATTTGTGGGCTATAGTCCACAGTTTTCGGGCAATTTAGTGAGAATTTTTTTTTCCTGATTTTGTGGGCTATAGTACATTGTTTTCGATTACTTTCATGAGATTTTCTAATTTAATGTTTTGGCATCTTTTTGTGGGTTATAGTCCACAGTTTTTGGTCGTTTTTGTGAAACTTTGTATTTGACTGTTTTAGCCTCATCTGCAGGCAATAGTGCAAAGTTTTCGGCGACTCTTGAGTGAATTTTTATTTCCCTCATTTTGTGGGCTGTACACTGTTTTCGATAACATTCCAGAGATTTCCTATTTTACTGTTTTGGCCTCATTTTATGGGTTATAGTCCATAGTTTCTGGTCGTTTTCGTGAAATTTTGTATTTGACTATTTTAGCCTCATCTGCTGGCAATAGTCCAAAGTTTTCGGTGACTTTTGCGTGAACTTTTATTTCCCGCATTTTGTGTGCTATAGTACACTGTTTTCAATCACTTTAATGAGATTTCATAGTTTACTATTCTGGCCTCATTTTTTGGGTGATAGTCCACAGTTTCCGGCCATTTTCGCGGAATTTTGTATTTGACTGTTGTAGCCTCATTTGTGGGCAATAGTCCACAGTTTTCGTCTATTTTAGTGAGAATTTTTATTTCTCTAATTTTCTTGGTTACAGTACACTGGTTTCGATCACTGACATGAGATTTCGAATTAAACAATTTTGGCCTCATTTTGTGGGTTATAGTCCACCATTTTTGGGCACTGTCGTGAGAATTTTTATTTCCCTCATTTTGTGGGCAATAGTACACTGTTTTTGATCACATTCATGAGATATCGTATTTTTGCTGTTTCGGCATCATTTTGTGGGTTATAGTCCACTGTTTCCGGCCGCTTTCTCGAAATTTTGTATTTGACTGTTTTAGCCTCATTTGTGTGCAACATTCCACTGTTTTCGGACACTTTAGTGGGTATTTTTATTTCTTTCATTTTGTGGGCTACAGTATACTATTTTCGATAACTTTCAATAGATTTCCTATTTTATTGTTTTGGCCTCATTTTGTCGGTTGTAGTCCACAGTTTCTGGTCGTTTTCGTGAAATTTCGTATTTGACTGTTTTAGCCTCCTCTGCGGGCAATAGTCCAAAGTTTTCAGTGACTTTTGAGTGAACCTTTATTTCCCTCATTTTGTGGGCTATAGTACACTCTTTTCGATCACTTCCAGGAGATTTCTTATTTTACTATTTTGGCCTCATTTTGTGGGTTATAATCCACAGTTTTCGGCCGTTTTCACGAAATTTTTCGTCCATTTTAGTGAGAATTCTTATTTCCCTAATTTTGTCGGCTATAGTACACTGTTTTCAATCACTGACAAGAGATTTCGAATTGAACAATTTTGGCCTCATTTTGTTGGTTATAGTCCACCGTTTTTGGGCACTTTTGGGAGAATTTTTATTTCCCTCATTTTGTGGGCTATAGTATACTGTTTTCGATCACTTGCAAAATACGAAATTGAGGCCGAAAGAGCAAAATAAGAAATCTAGTATTTGACTGTTTTGGCCTCATTTGTGGGCTATTGTCTACAGTTTTCGGGCACTTTAGTGAGAATTTTTATTTCCCTCATTTTGTGGGCTATGGTACATTGTTTTCGATTACTTTCATGAGATTTCCTAATTTACTATTTTGGCCACTTTTTGTGGGTTACAGTCCACCGTTTTTGGTCATTTTCGTGAAACTTTGTATTTGACTATTTTAGCCTCATCTGTGGGCAATAGCCCAATGTTTTCGGTGACTTTTGAGTGAATTTTTATTTCCCTCATTTTGTGGGCTATTGTACACTGTTTTCGATTACTTCCCTGATATTTCCTATTTTACTGTTCTGGCCTCATTTTATGGGTTATAGTCCACAGTTTCTGGTCATTTTCTTGAAATTTTCTATTTGACTATTTTAGCCTCATCTGCTGGCAATAGTCCAAAGTTTTCGACGACTTTTGAGTGAACTTTTATTTCCCGCATTTTGTGTTCTATAGTACACTGTTTTCGATCACTTTAATGAGATTTCATATTTTACTATTCTGGCCTCATTTTGTGGGTGATAGTCCACAGTTTCCGGCCGTTTTCGAGAAATTTTGTATTTGACTGTTTTAGCCTCATTTGTGGACTATAGTCCGGAGTTTTCGTCCATTTTAGTGAGAATTTTTATTTCCCTAATTTTCTCGGCTAAAGTACACTGGTTTCGATCACTGACATGAGATTCCGAATTAAACAATTTTGGCCTCATTTTGTGGGTTATAGTACACTATTTTTGATCACTTTCATGAGATTTCGTATTTTGCTGTTTCGGCCTCATTTTGGGGGTTATAGTCCACAGTTTCCGGCCGCATTTGCAAAATTTAGTATTCGACTGTTTTAGCCTCATTTATTGGCAACATTCCACAATTTTCGGGCACGTTTGTGGGAATTTTTATTTCCCTCATTTTGTGGGCTATTGTACACTATTTCCGATTACTTTGATTAGATTTCCTATTTTACTGTTTTGGCCTCATTTTGTGGGTTATAGTCCACAGTTTCTGGTCGTTTTCGTGAAATTTTGTATTTGAATGTTTTAGCCTCAGCTGCGGGCAGTAGTCCAAAGTTTTTGGCAACTTTTGAGTGAACTTTTATTTCCCTCATTTTGTGTGCTGTAGTACACTATTTTCGATCACTTCTATGAGATTTCGTATTTTACTATTTTGGCCTCATTTCGTGGGTTATAGTCCACAGTTTTTGGCCATTTTCGCGAAATTTTGTATTTGACTGTTTTAGCCTCATTTGTGGGCTATAGTTCACAGTTTTCGTCCATTTTAGTGAGAATTTTTATTTTACTAATTTTGTCAACAATAGTACACCGTTTTCGATCACTGACATGATATTTCGAATTAAACAATTTTGGCCTCATTATGTAGGTTATAGTCCACCGTTTTTGGCCACTTTCGTGAGAATTTTTATTTCCCTCATTTTGTGGGCTATAGTACACTATATTCGACCACTTTCAGGAGATTTCGTAATTTTCTATTTCGGTCTCATTTTGTGGGTTATAGTCCACAGTTACCGACCACATTCGCGAAATTTAGTATTTGACTGTTTTAGCCTCATTTGTGGGCTGTAGTCCACAGTTTTCGGGCACTTTAGGGAGAATTTTTATTTCCCTCAATTTGTGGGCTATAGTACACTGTTTTTGATTACTTTCCTGAGATTTTCTATTTTTCTGTTTTGGCCTCATTTTGTGGGTTATTGTCCAGAGTTTCTGGTCGTTTTCGTGAAATTTCGGTTTTGACTGTTTTAGCCTCATCTGCGGGCAATAGTGGATAGTTTTTGGCGACTTTTGAGTGAACTTTTATTTCCCTCATTTTGTGAGCTATAGTACACTGTTTTCGATCACTTTCATGAGATTTCGTATTTTACTAATTTGGCCTAATTTTGTGGGTTATAGTCCACAGTATCCGGCCGTTTTCGCGAATTTTTGTATTTGAACACATTTTCGTCCATTTTAGTAAGAATTTTTATTTCCCTAATTTTGTCGGCTACAGTACACTGTTTTCGATCACAGACATGAGATTTCGAATTAAACAATTTTGGCCTCAATTTGTGGTTTATAGTTCATCGTTTTCTGGCAATTTCGTGTTAGGTTTTTTCCCCCTAATTTTGTGGGCTATATTGCACTGTTTTCGATCACTTTCAGGAGATTTCGTATTTTTCTGTTTCGGCCTCATTTTGTGGGTTATAGTCCCCAGTTTCTGGCCGTTATCGTGAAATGTTGTATTTGACTGTTTTAGCCTCATCTGCGGGCAATTGTCGAAAGTTTTAGGTGACTTTTGAGTGAAATTTTATTTTCCAAATTTTGTGTGCTGGTACACTGTTTTCGATCACTTTCATGAGATTTCGTATTTCACTATTTTGGCCTTATTTTGTGGGTTATAGTCCACAATTTCCGGCCGTTTTTGCGAAATTTTGAATTTGACCACATTTTTCGTCCTTTTTAGTTAGAATTTTTATTTCCCTAATTTTGTCGGCTACAGTACACTGTTTTCGATCACTGACATGAGATTTCGAATGAAACAATTTTGGCCTCATTTTGTGGGTGATAGTCCATCGTTTTCGGGCACTTTCGTGATAAGTTTTATTTCTTTCGTTTTGTGGGCTATTGTACAATGTTTTCGATCACTTTCATGAGATTTCGTATTTTGCTGTTTCGGCCTCTTTTGTGGGTTATAGTCCACAGTTTCCGGTCGCTTTCGCGAAATTTAGAATTTCACTGTTTTAGCCTCATTTGTGGGCTATAGTCCACTGTTTTCGGGCACTTTAGTGAGAATTTTTATTTTCCACATTTTGTGGGTTATAGTACATAGTTTTTGATTACATTCCTAAGATTTCCTATTTTACTGTTTTGGCCTCATTTTGTGGGTTATAGTCCACAGTTTCTGGTCATTTCTTTGAAATTTTGTATTTGACTATTTTAGCCTCATCTGCGGGCAATAGTCCAAAGTTTTCGGTGACTTTTGAGAGAACTTTTCTTTCCCTCCTTTTGTGTGCTAGCACACTGTTTTCGATCACATTGAGGAGATTTCGTATTTTATTATTTTGGCCTCATTTTGTGGGTGATAGTCCACAGTTTCCAGCCGTTTTCGCGATATTTTGTATTTGACCACATTTTTCGTCCATTTTAGCAAGAATTTTTATTTCCCTAATTTTTTCGGCTATACACTGTTTTCGATCACTGACATCAGATTTCGAATTAAACAACTTTGGCCTCATTTTGTGGGTTATAGTCCACCATTTTTGGGCACTTTCGTGGGAATTTTTATTTCCCTCATTTTGTGGGCTATAGTACACTATTTTCGATCAGTTTCAGGGGATTCGTATTTTGCTATTTCAGCCTCATTCTGTGGGTTATAGTCCACAGTTTAAGGCTGCTTTCGCGAAATTTTGTATTTGACTGTTTTAGCCTCATTTGTGGGATATAGTCAACAGTTTTCGGGCACTTTAGTGAGAATTTTTATTTCCCTCTGTGTGAGCTATAGTACACTGTTTTCGATTATTCATGAGATTTCATAATTTACTGTTTTGGCCTCATTTTGTGGATAGTCCACAGTTTCTGGTCGTTTTCGTGAAATTTTGTATTTAACTGTTTTAGCCTCATCTGCGGGCAATAGTCCAAACTTTTCCGTGACTTTTGAGCGAATTTTTATTTCCCTCATTTTGTGGGCTATAGTACACTATTATCGATCACTTTCATGATATTTCGTATTTTGCTGCTTCGGCCTTATTTTGTGGGTTATTGTCCACAGTTTCCGGCCGTTTACGCCAAATTTTGTATTTGACTGTTTTAGCCTCATTTGTGGGCTATAGTACACAGTTCTCAGCCATTTTAGTGATAATTTTTATTTCCCTAATTTTGTCGGCTAGAGTACACTGTTTTCGATCACTTACATGAGATTTCGATTTAAACAATTTTGGCCTCATTTTGTAGGTGATAGTCCATTGTTTGCGGGAACTTTCGTGATAAGTTTTATTTCCCTCATTTTGTGGGCTATAGTACACTGTTTTCGATCACTTTCATGAGATTTCGTATTTTGCTATTTTGGCCTCATTTTGTGGGTTATAGTCCACAATTTCCGGCCGCTTTTGCGAAATTTAGTATTTCACTATTTTAGCCTCATTTTGTGGGTTATAGTCCACAGTTTCAGGCTGCTTTCGCGAAATTTTGTATTTGACTGTTTGAGCCTCATTTGTGGGCTATAGTCCACAGTTTTCGGGCACTTTAGTGAGAATTTTTATTTCCCTCATTTTGTGGGCTATAGTACACTGTTTTCGATTACTTTCATTAGATTTCCTATTTTACTGTTTTGGCGTCATTTTGTGGGTTATAGTCCACAGTTTCTGGTCGTTTTCGTGAAATTTGTATTTGACTGTTTTAGCCTCATCTTCGGGCAATTGTCCAAAGTTTTCGGCGATTTTTGAGTGAGCTTTTATTTCCCTCATTTTGTGTGCTATAGTACACTATTTTCAATCACTTTCGTCAGATTGTGTATTTTACTATTTTGGCCTCATTTTGTGGGTTATAGTCCACATTTTCAGGCCGTGCTCGCGAAATTTTGTATTTGACTGTTTTAGCCTCATTTGTGGGCTATAGTCCACAGTTTTCATCCATTTTAGTCAGAATTTTTATTTCCCTAATTTTCTCTGTTATAGTACACTGTTTTCGATCATTGACTTCAGATTTCAAATTAAACAATTTTGGCCTCATTTTGTGGGTTATAGTCCACCATTTTTGGGCACTTTCGTGAGAATTTTTATTTCCCTCATTTTGTGGGTTATAAGTACACTATTTTCGATCACTTTCAGGGGATTCCGTATTTTGCTGTTTTAGCCTCATTTTGTGGGTTATAGTCCACAATTTCAGGTTGCTTTCGAGAAATTTAGTATTTGATAGTTTTTGCCTCATTTGTGGGCAATAGTCCACAGTTTTCGGGCACTTTAGTGAGAATTTTTATTTTCCTCATTTTGTCGGCTATAGTACACTGTTTTCGATTACTTTCATGTGATTTCCTAATTTACTGTTTTGGCCTCATTTTGCGGATCGTCCAAAGTTTTTGGTCATTTTCGTGAAATTTGGTATTTGACTATTTTAGCCTCATCTGCGGGCAATAGTCCAAAGTTTTCGGCGAGTTTGAGTGAATTTTTATTTCCCTCATTTTGTGGGATATAGTACACTGTTTTTGATTACTTTGCTGAGATTTCCTATTTTACTGTTTTGGCCTCATTTTGTGGGTTATAGTCCACAGTTTCTGGTCGTTTTCGTGAAATTTTGTATTTGACTGTTTTAGCCTCATCTGCGGGCAATAGTCCATAGTTTTCGGTGACTTTTGGGTGAACCTTTATTTCCCTCGTTTTGTGTGGTATAGTACACTGTTTTCGATCACATTCATGAGATTTCGTATTTTACTCTTTTGGCATCATGTTGTGGGTTATATTCCACAGTTTCCGGCCGTTTCGCGAAATTTTATATTTGATAGTTTTCATCCAATTTAGTGAGAATTTTTATTTCCCTAATTTTTTTTGGCAACAGTACACAGTTTTCGATCACTGACATGAGATTTCGTATTAAACAATTTTGGCCTCATTTTGTCCGTTATAGTCCATCGTTTTCGGGCACTTTCGTGACAAGTTTTATTTCCCTCATTTTGTGGGCTATAGTACATTATTTTCGATCACTTTCATGAGATTTTGTATTTTGCTGTTTCGGCCTCATTTTGTGGGTTATATAGTCCACAGTTTTCGGTCGTTTACGCGAAATTTTGTATTTGTCTGTTTTAGCCTCATTTGTGGGCTATAGTACACAGTTTTCGGCCATTTTAGTGAGAATTTTTATTTCCATAATTTTGTTGGCTATAGTACAGTGTTTTCGATCCCTGTCATGAGATTTCAAATTAAACAATTTTGGCCTCATTTTGTAGGTTAAAGTCCATCGTTTGCGGGCACTTTCGTGATAAGTTTTATTTCCCTCATTTTGTGGGCTGTAGTACACTGTTTTCGATCAATTTCATGAGATTTCGTATTTTGCCGTTTCGGCCTCATTTTGTGAGTTATTGTCCACAGTTTCCGGTCGCTTTCTCGAAAATTAGTATTTGACTATTTTAGTCTCATTTGTGGGCTATAGTCCACAGTTTTCGGGCACTTTAGTGCGAATTTTTATTTCCCTCATTTTGTGGGCTATAGTACACTATTATCGATTACTTTCATTAGATTTCCAATTTTGCTGTTTTGGCCTCATTTTGTGGGTTATATAGTCCACAGTTTCTGGTCGTTTTCGTGAAATTTTGTATTTCACTGTTTTAGCCTCATCTACGGGCAATAGTCCAAAGTTTTGGGTGACTTTTGATTGAACATTTATTTCCCGCATTTTGTGTGCTATAGTACACAATTTTCGATCACATTCATGAGATTTCGTATTTTACTATTTTGGCTTCATTTTGGGGGTTATAGTCCACAGTTTCCGGTCGTTTTAGTGAAACTTTGTATTTGACTGTTTTAGCCTCATCTGTAGGCAATAGTCCAAAGTTTTCAGCGACTTTGAGTGAATTTTTATTTCCCTCATTTTGTGGGCTATAGTACACTGTATTCAATTTCTTTTCTGAGATTTCCTATTTTACTGTTTTGGCCTCATTATGTGGGTTATAGTCTACAGTTTCTGGTCGTTTTCATGAAATTTTGTATTTGACTATTTTAGCCTCATCTGCGGGCAAAAGTCCAAAGTTTTCGGCGACTTTTGAGTGAACTTTTATTTCCCTCATTTTGTGTGCTATAGTACACCGTTTTCGATCACTTTCATGAGATTTCGTATTTTACTATTTTGGCCTCATTTTGTGGGTTATAGTCCACAATTTCTTGCCGTTTTCGTGAAATTTTGTATTGAACTGTTTTAGCCTCATTTGTGGGCTATAGTACGCAGTTTTCGACCATTTTTGTGAGAATTTTTATTTCCCTAATTTTGTCGGCTATATTACACTGTTTTCGATCACTGACATGAGATTTCGAATTAAACAAATTTGGCCTCATTTTGTGGGTTATAGTCCATCGTTTTCAGGCACTTTCGTGATAAGTTTTATTTTCCTCATTTTGTGGGCTATAGTACACAGTTTTCGATCACTTTTATGAGATTTCGTATTTTGCTGTTTTGGCCTCATTTTGTGGGTTATAGCCCACAGTTTTCGGCCGCTTTCACAAAATTTAGTATTTGACTGTTTTGGCCGCATTTGTGGGCTATAGTCCACAGTTTTCGTGGACTTTAGTGAGAATTTTTATTTCCCACATTTTGTGGTCTATAGTACACTGTTTTCGATTACTTTCATTAAATTTCCTATTTTACTATTTTGGCCTCATTTCTTGGGTTATAGTCCACAGTTTCTGGTTGTTTTCGCGAAATTTTGTATTTGACTGTTTTAGCCTCATCTTCGGGCAATAATCCAAAGTTTTCGGCGACTTTTGAGTGACCTTTTATTTCCGTCATTTTGTGTGCTATAGTACACTGTTTTCGATCACTTTCATGAATTTTCGTATTTTGCTATTTCGGCCTCATTCTGTGGGTTATAGTCCACAGTTTCCGGCCGCTTTCGCGAAATTTATTATTTGACTGATTTAGCCTCATTTGTGGGCAATAGTCCATAGTTTCGGGCACTTTAGTGAGAATATTTATTTCCCTCATTTTGTGGGACATAGTACACAGTTTTCCAATACTTTCATGAGATTTCCTAATTTACTGTTTTGCCCTAATTTTGTGGGGTATAGTTCACAGTTTCTGGTCGTTTTCGTGAAATTTTGTATTTGACTGTTTTAGCCTCATATGCAGGCAATAGTCCAAAGTTTTCGGCGAATTTTGAGTGAATTTTTATTTTCCGCATTTTGTGGGCTATAGTACACTATTTTGGATTCCTTTTCAGAGATTTCCTATTTTACTTTTGGCCTCATTTTGTGGGAAATAGTCCACAGTTTCTGGTCATTTTCGTGAAATTTCGTTTTTGACTGTTTTAGCCTCATCTGTGGGCAATAGTGCATAGTTTTCGGCGACTTTTGAGTGAACTTTTATTTTCCTCATTTTGTTGCTATAGTACACTGTTTTCGATCACTTTCATGAGATTTCGTATTTTACTATTTTGGCCTCATTTTGTGGGTTACAGTTCACAATTTCACGTTTTCACGAAATTTTGTATTTAACTGTTTTAGCTTCATTTGTGGGCTATAGTACGCAGTTTTCGGCCATTTTAGTGAGAATTTTTATTTCCCTAATTTTGCCTTCTAGAGTACACTGTTTTCGATCACTGACATAAGATTTCGAATTACACAATTTTGGCCTCATTTTGTGGGTTATAGTCCATCGTTTTAGGGCACTTTCGTGATAAGTTTTGTTTCCCTCATTTTGTGGGTTATAGTCCATCGTTTTGGGGCACTTTCGTGATAAGTTTTGTTTCCCTCATTTTGTTGGGTATAGTACACTGTTTTCGATCACTTTCATGAGATTTCGTATTTTGCAGTTTTGGCCTCATTTTGTGGGTTATATAGTCCACAGTTTCTGGCCGCTTTCGCGAAATTTGGTATTTGACTGTTTTAGCCATATTTGTGGGCTATAGTCCACAGTTTTCGGGCACTTTAGTGAGAATTTTTGTTTCCCTCATTTTGTGGGCTACAATACACTGTTTTGGATTACTTTCATTAGATTTCCAATTTTACTGTTTTGGCCTTATTTTGTGGGTTATAGTCAACAGTTTCTGGTCGTTTTCGTGAAATTTTGTATTTGACTGTTTTAGCCTCATCTGCGAGCAATAGTCCAAAGTTTTTGGCTACTTTTGAGTGAACTTTTATTTCCCTCATTTTGTGTGCTATAGTACACTATTTTCGATCACGTTCATTAGATTTCGTATTTTACTATTTTGGCCTCATTTTGTGGGTTATAGTCCACAGTTTCCGACCATTTTCGCGAAATTTTGTATTTGACTATTTTTGCCTCATTTGTGGGCTATAGTCCACAGTTTTCGTCCATTTTATTGAGAATTTTTATTTCCCTAATTTTGTCGGCTATAGTCCATTGTTTTCTATCACTGACATGAGATTTCGAATTAAATAATTTTGGCGTCATTTTGTGGGTTATATTGCACCGTTTTGGGCACTTTCGTGAGAATTTTTATTTTCCTCATTTTGTGGACTATTGTACACTGTTTTCGATCACTTTCATGAGATTTTGTATTTTGCCGTTTTGGCCTCATTTTGTGGGTTATATTCAACAGTTTCCAGCCTCTTTTGCGAAATTTAGTATTTGACTATTTTAGCCTCATTTGTGGGCTATAGTCCACAGTTTTTGGGAACTTTAGTGAGAATTTTTATTTCCCTCATTTTGTGGGCTATAGTTCACTATTTTTGATTACTTTCATTAGATTTCCTTTTTTGCTGTTTTGGCCTCATTTTGTGGGTTATAGTCCACAGTTTCTGGTCGTTTTCATGAAATTTTGTATTTCACTGTTTTAGCCTCATCTCCGTGCAATAGTCCAACGTTTTCGGCGACTTTTGATTGAACTTTTATTTCCCGCATTTTGTGTGCTATAGTACACTATTTTCGATCACATTCATGAGATTTTGTATTTTACTATTTTGGCCTCATTTTGTGGGTAATAGTCCACAGTTTTCGATCGTTTTCGTGAAATTTTGTATTTAACTGATTTAGCCTCATCTGCGGGCAATAGTCCAAAGTTTTCGGCAACTTTTGAGTGAATTTTTATTTCCCTCATTTTGTGGGCATTTTGTGGGCTATAGTACACTGTTTTCGATTTCTTTTCAGAGATTTCCTATTTTACTGTTTTGGCCTCATTTTGTGGGTTATAGTCTACAGTTTATGGTCATTTTCGTGACATTTTGTATTTGACTATTTTAGCCTCATCTGCGGGCAATAATCCAAAGTTTTCGGCAACTTTTGAGTGAACTTTTATTTCCCTCATTTTGTGTGCGTACACTGTTTTCGATCACTTTCATGAGATTTCCTGTTTTACAGTTTTGGCCTCATTTTGTGGGTTATATTTCACAGTTTCCCGCCGTTTACGCGAAATTTTGTATAGTCCACAGTTTTTGTTCGTTTTAGTAAGAATTTTTATTTCCCTAATTTTGTCGGTTATCGTACACTGTTTTCGATCACTGATATCATATTTCGAATTAAACACTTTTGGCTTCATTTTGTGGGTTATAGTCCACCGTTTTCAGGCACTTTCATGAGAATTTTTATTTCCCTTATTTTGTGGGCTATATACACTATTTTCGATCACTTTCAGGAGATTTCGTATTTTGCTGTTTCAGCCTCATTTTGTGGGATATAGTCCACTGTTTCAGGCTGCTTTCGCGAAATTTAGTATTTGACTGTTTTAGCCTCATTTGTGGGCAATAGTCCAAAATTTTTATTTCCCTCATTTTGTGGGCTATAGTACAATGTTTTCGATTACTTTAATGAGATTTCCTAATTTACTATTTTGGCCTCATTTTGTGGATAGTCCATAGTTTCTGGTCGTTTTCGTGAAATTTTGTATTTGACAGTTTTAGCCTAATCTGCGGGCAATAGTCCAATGTTTTCGAGGACTTTTGAGTGAATTTTTATTTCCCTCATTTTGTGCGCTAAAGTACACTGTTTTTTTTTACTTTCCTGAGATTTCCTATTTTACTGTTTTCGCCTCATTTTGTGGGTTATAGTCCACAGTTTCTTGTCGTTTTCGTGAAATTTTGTATTTCACTGTTTTAGCCACATCTGTGGGCAGTAGTCCATAGTTTTCGGTGACTTTTGAGTGAACTTTTATTTCTCTCATTTTGTGTGCTATAGTACACTATTTTTGATCACTTTAATGAGATTCTGTATTTTACTATTCTGGCCTCATTTTGTGGGTGATAGTCAACAGTTTCCGGCCATTTTCGCGAAATTTTGTATTTGACTGTTTTAACCTCATTTGTGGGCAATTGTCCACAGTTTTCGTCCATTTAAGTGGGAATTTTTATTTCCTTAATTTTGTCGGCTACAGTACACTGTTTTCGATCCCTGTGACGAGATTTAGAATAAAATAATTTTGGCCTCATTTTGTGGGTTATAGTCCATCGTTTTCAGGCACTTTAGTGATAAGTTTTATTTCCCTCATTTTGTGGGTTATAGTACACTGTTTTCGATCACCTTAATGAGATTTTGTATTTTTCTGTTTCAGCCTCATTTTGTGGGTTATAGTCCACAGTTTCTGGTCGTTTTCGTGAAATTTTTTATTTGACTGTTTTAGCCTCATCTGTGGGCAATAGTCCGAAGTTTTCGGCAACTTTTAAGTGAACTTTTAATTCCCTCATTTTGTGTGCAATAACACACTGTTTTCGACCACTTTCATGAGATTTCCTAATTTTCTGTTTTGGCCTCATTTTGGGGGTAATCCACAGTTTCTGGTCGTTTTCGTAAAATTTTGTATTTGACTATTTTAGCCTCATCTGCGGGCAATAGTCCAAAGTTTTCGTGAACTTTTGAGTGAACTTTTATTTCCCTCATTTTGTGTGCTATAGTACACTCTTGTCGATCACTTTCATGAGATTTCGTATTTTACTATTTTACCCTCATTTTGTGGGTTATAGTCCACAGTTTCCGGCCGTTTTTGCCAAATTTTGTATTGAACTGTTTTAGCCCCATTGGTGGGCTATAG